>JAOVVF010000014.1:6760285-6770541 GCA_028565595.1 Duopalatinus emarginatus
TATATTAAAGAATAAATGTTTTTATACATTTTATACATTTAGATTGCACTGTCAAAAAACGTAACTGTTGTTGTATTGAAATAAATAAATATAAATAACATGTATAAAATGTTTCGTGCTTTCTCCACATTTTCTTCTTCCTACAAATATGGGACACATAATCACATGCTTGTTGGTTAAAATAAAAACATAAGGCGTCAGTTATGGAGTAATTTAACACCCTTTATAATCATTAAAATTTAGCATTTATGTGTAATGACAGGACTTGTTGCACTTTTTAAGGAAAACAATTGCTCTGTCTAAAGATCAATTTTTTATTTGGCTTTTCAGTGAAATGCTTTATTTAAGAGCTTAAAAAAGCGTCATACCACAGCACGGTTAAAGTCTTGAATCAAGAAGGTGTGAATGAATGGTCTTATAGTTGTTCTGTCAGTACTATAAATGACAGGTTTTAATATATTGTTATATTTATGGTTAACACTCTACATTGTCTAAATGTGCTATAATTCAAGAAAGAAAAACATATAAGCACTGATTTAGTGAATATTTCCGTCAGAACACTGACAGTCCATAGAAGACTGACTTGTTAATGCTCTGTAATGGGAAGCAAGTTTTCAACCATGGCAGGAAAGAGGAAAGAGGGGTTTCTCAGTAGCATGGCAAATCTGCAAGGGTTTTCAAGCTCACCAGTCTTCATAGTCCCTGAAGCTCTGAACTGGATGGGCTACAATAGAAAAACCACATCAAGTTCCATTACTGTCAGGAACATGAATCTGAGGCTACGGTGGATCCAGAATCTTCAGGACAGGGACAACTGCTGTTTTTCTGTAACATGGCAAATCTGTGGGGATTTTATATCTTATATATTTGATATGTTATCTTCAGGAGAGACTGAGAGAAGTACTGAGGCTAGTAAGGGATGGGCTGTTTATAGCTCCTATAACATAAATAATATTAGGAACTAACTTCTTTCACAGACATTTCATTACATTAAATGTAACTATAAATAGTTAAAAATGCACTAAATAAATTGACTGGTTGGCATACAGGGAATAACACCCACTGGGATTTACCGCTATAGAGCAATAATCTGCTGCACTGTGGAAACAGTAGCTCTGCTTTGAACCAGACTATATAACATCACTGTGTGATGGATTAGTTTGCTATAACAGCACAGCCTGCCATGTGTTACTCCTAGAGCTTCCTCTACAGCAGCCAAGTCTGCTTTTCACCTGCCTACCGTACTTAAAATGCATAAATTCAATCTGGGCTACTTAAAGCCAATTTGCCAAAAGTCTAAGTCAACATAATATGCAAATATATGAGTGTTCAGTAATGTTTGGAATGCAGAATGCAGATTTGTGCCAGTTTTGTCTTGTTGTGTATCTAAATGCCTGGTCAAACCAGTTTAATGAACCTAGCCCAATTATTATGATACATTCGCCAAGTATTCCAGTTATCTGAGTAGTGTACTGTAATTTGGATAATCTTAGACTATATTTATAACTGTAGTTATGTATATTTAAGTAACGTATAGTTATGTCGTAAAACTAGTGCAGTGCACTGGCCTACGAAATGGTCTCTGCAATGTCCTGCTGAAAAGCAATAAATATTCACTTACACATAATGCTGTGTGTGGGGGGATGGCTGATACTGTGTGTGATGGTGGTCAGTGCTAGCTGATGTGTTACAGTAAGGGCGTGAACTATAATGCAATATAATGTACAAACATCATTGCAGTGGATATGTGAACAAGGCATTTCAGTCCTTTTAGATGCATGGGTAATGCAGGCTAGTTTGATCATTTTCTAGTTGTAACATCATTTGTTAATGTCTGTCTTTATCTGCTTAGTCTGTCAGGGTTGCGGTTTGTCCAGAGCCCACTGGCAAGCAGGAATACCCCCAGGACAGGGAGCCAATCCATTACAGGGCACCACACACACACACACACACACACACACACACACACACACACACACACACACACACACACACACACACACCTATTTAGTCATACACTCACACCAAGGGCAATTTGGCATATCTAATTCGCCTACCATGTATGTTTTTTGGGAGGTGGGAGGAAACTGGAGCACCCACGAAAACCCACATGGACACCGGGAGAACACACCAAATTCACAGACAGAGACCAGAGCAAGGATCAAACTGCCCTTTAGATGCGTGCCGCCCAACTGATTCATTCATATGAATAAATTCATATAATTTATATTCTCTCCTGCAGTGGCAGCATCACACCATCATTCTTTTATATGATACTGATACACAGGAGACTGAACTTACAGTAAGCTTGTATCATCAGCTGTAGTTTTGCCCAATGTCAACTCTGAAACCACACACACCTCCTCAACCGCCGCACTTCACATTACAAATCCCCGTTTAACCCCGGATAGTAGATATTAGTGTGCCTGAATGCAGTGAAGTATTTGTGTGCGTATTTGAACGTGACTGTGTGTGTAGGCATTAAATGCTGCAGAAGCTTAGTGGCTGGGCGGGCCTTGCTGCTGAACGGCTGCCAGCACAACCCCATTTCACCCAGCCTCGTGCTGCAGCAGAGCCCAGCACAGCAAAGCTTTATTAATGTAACATGATCCTGCTTCTCCCGCCTGCACACCTCATCTCCTCATCTCTCTCTCTCTCTCTCTGTGTGTGTCTCTCTATGTCTCTCTCTCTCTCTCACTCTCTCTCTCACACACACACAACACACACACCCACACACACACTGGAAATACACGTCTGTAGGGAATGAGGGGCACTTGCTGCCGCAGTGCACACAGCACTGCTTTGACACATCTGGCCTGCCAGACAGTTTTAATCAAGCCAGAGGGTGCCGGGTTCATTCCTGCACCACGCCTCTCATTTCTCCCGCCAAAACCCGAACACGTCCTGTCTGTGCTGCATTCTCGAGCAGTTTTACACACTCTCGTGCAGCAAGGATTATAAATGTGTCCACATAATAAGAGTTGGCTTTTTTACATAAATATAAAGCATGTGCAGAAGTGCGTGTGAAAGGTAAAAATGGGTGGGCAGTGATTGACAGGTTCATTTTCTTATCTGTTCGTCAACTGGCTGGATGTGATAAGATACATAATAGTACATGTGAATAGTGCGTGTGTGTGTGTGTTGTGCAGTTCTACGCGGAATGGATGTAAATGAGTGTACTGAGTGAGGCACTCATCTCTCTGTGTGGCTCAGGTATTAGGCTTTGCTCTGCATATCACAAGGAACTCACTGACCTGAAAAAGGAGCCGCACCCTGCCCAGACTGCTCTCTCTGGTCCCCTGCTGGTCCTCATGAGAACTGCGGTCTTTGGCATCGTCTCTCCTCCTCCTCCTTGAGGAGCACAGACAGAGGCCCAGTGTGTACCAGTCCTCTCTGCTCCCAGAAAAACAAACAGTGTGCTTTCTCTCCATAGCCTCACTAACGCACAAAACAATTCTGATCTGTGAGAGACTCAAATCTATTGCTTGTTTTTTTCCCCCTACCAATAGCCTCCTTCTCGAATGAACACAGCTCAGCCTGTTCTATTCATCCACTGGGCAGAGAATGAAGTCGTTTTGGACCATAAATGGGCCAGTCAGCACTGGTTAGCATGATGGCGCGCAATTTATCTGCGGGATGCTGGCCAGAGAAAGCTCATCATTTCTGATGGGCAGCGAATTTGTTATGGTGCATATGGCTGACAGACGTATCGGTGTGAAAAAAACAAATATTATGGCACCTCAGTGATCTCACAGTTGTTAAGGATTATAAGCAATGATAATCACTTGCCTTTTTGTTTCTGCATGTGGCTCTGGTGCCATTTATCTAAAAAACAGCCAGCACCTTTTACTGTTTCTTGCACTTTACAATTTCTAAACATTAAAAAAATATATCTTTCCATCCTTTCTGGGAGGTTAATTTGAGTGAACAGACTGTCATGTCTCTATTCACTCTGGAGCCACTGATACTCTTACCTACAACACCCGTGATCCCCATGCAGCCAAAGAACTATAAAACCTGACAGATCGTTTGAAAGGATTTACAGCTAAGTAATAGATGCCCCCAAGGTCCTCCAGCACTACTTCCTAAAGGCAGCCCTCCCTAGAGGATAGACACATTTAAGGTTGCATATCCATACAAGCCAGATTTCAGCTTGTAAAATCTAATCCTGGTAATGGTAATGGTGGTTGTTGAGCCTATCCCCAGAATATTGGGCACAAGATGGGTAATACACTTCGGTTGGGATGCCAGGTCATAACAGGGCACTATATACTGTACACACATCAAGACGCAGGGGAAATTTTGCATATTAAGTCCAGCTTCATGCATGGTTCTGGGAGGAAACCAGAGAACATGGCTTAAACCCATTTTGATATGGGGACAGTTTGCAAATCTCCACACATACATTAATAAAGAATAAAAGTATCATCTTCTGTCACTGTGAGGATCTTTATACATTCATCTTCAGGCTGCCTGTATATTCCTGGCATGGTTCATTTCTTCCCCTCCCGCAGGCTTCTACTCTTGTAACTTACTGCTATTAATATCACACTTGTAGCAGCTGGGTGCTCATAAAACTCTGAAGATTCCCCCTTGGGTGTGATCTTTGCTGATCTGCCATAATCAATGTGTAAAATATATATGACTTGCATTAGTATATCAGAAGATGCTAGTTATTAGCAAAAGCTCCTCAGACAACAATATAATCCTGGAAACATTTCTGCACTGGGTGTATCAGAAATCAATTAAAAACATGAGTGTGCTTTTGATATCATCATGTAACCCATAATGGGGTTGTTACTCACTACTGAGAAACTAAGAAGGCAGGGCTGTATGTGTGAGGGTGTGAGTGACCTGCAGAGCTCACAAACGTGCATGCAAAGTAGCGATGCCTGCACACGCCAAGTGTGTTTCATGTGCTTGCTTCTGTGAGAATCACATTGTTTCATAAACCCACTCTGTAACCCTGTTTGTGATGAGTTTTGGGTCCATGTAAGCTGTACTGGGATTGGCTTTTACGAAACACACCCTCGCACATTTTCACACACTACCCTAAAAGACGGCATATTCAGACACTGGAATGGGGGTTGCCATGGCGACTGACTCGCTCCACTGAGACGGCGTTCTCACATAATCCCGAACATGGCATTGTGAACCTGGGAAACACCTGCCTGCACAACATGTACTCACACATTTATTTATCCCTACACGAGCCTCTGTACTGCAAAGGATTATAAAGACATCATCTTTGAAAACATTGTGCATTCCTGACCCTTTTCACTTTTCTGCTCTGCTGATGCATGATGATGATGCAGGGAAGAGAGTGACTCACATTTGCAGTAAGAGGAGCGCTGGCCTACTGGAGCTGACAGTTTAGTGACTAACTACACGACCAAGCTGATCAAGGTAATTAACACCTACCAAGATGGGCTGACATGCTGGAAAAAATGTGTGAATTTGCAAGTAGATCATGACCTGAATAGTAGTGGTTGACCCCAGGGTTAAAAATGATAAAGTCATCATCCTAGTCACCACCCCTCTTTTGCCAATTTAAGTCATCCTGGATAACGCCATCTGCCAAATGGCATAAATGAAGCTGTAAGTATAATTAATTACTTAATTAAATAAGCGCTTAAATTTTGGCTGCTTATTGGTGTAGCATGCTATAGTTTTAGCCTTCATACAAGGAAATCTATGGATTTATATATAGATAAATTTTACATTTACATTTACGGCATTTGGCAGACGCTCTTATCCAGAGCGACTTACAAGGTAATTGGTATTACAGGTAGGCCAACGTTGTGTTAGGAGTCTTGCCCAAGGACCTTTATTGGTGTAGCACAGAATGGCTGCCCAGACCGGGAATCGAACCCGGGTCTCTCACATGATGTTACCGCTGTACCACACCAACCAAATTTTAGGGTTACATTTGCTAGCTACCTAAACTACTAAACAGTGTTAAAACAGTTTAAGGATCAAACTCCTAATTATACAAAGAGCTTTTAAAAACCATTTTGTGCCTGGAATCTCCACCCCAACAAGACACGACTGAAGTGCCTTAACTGCCTCCCAGGCACCATAGATAGCTTGCCCACCACTGTGTGCAAGTGTGCTCCCTGCCCCCTAGTGTGTGTATGTGTGTGCAAATTGGTGAAATTCTTCTGAGTGCAAGCACAGTGGACAGTGAGTGGTTGAACAGGCAGAGAAATACCTTCTTGTCCTGCCTGCAGTTCAGTTGTCACTAACAGATAATATCAAGGGCCATTTTGTGTGTGTGTGTGGGGGGGCACTCTGCAAAAACTACATCCAACAAAGAGCCATAGCTTCACTCTTCCTACTTCTTATAACCCAACAAATAACCCTTAATAATCTATATTGTCAGTTTTTCCTTGTAGGCATAATTTGCACACCTGTATAATAAGATAGAGTTTCCTAAAATATGGCAGATAGTTAAGCAGTGACCATGCTTACTGGAAAATGATGAACAATTCACAGCTATCAGAGGATAATGAGCATTAAAATTGTGACCATTGGCATTTGATGGTCTTACCATGCACAACGTTTTCCTGTAAGTGTGGCCACTTCTCTCTCATCAGCCTGTTGTTGATAGCTTGAGGTAATTTACTGGACTTCCAGGCTTACTTGGGACTTTCGCTGCCAGGTAGTGACTGTGCGTTCAGCTCAAGCAGCCTAATGCTACAAATCTCTCTCTGCTTTCATCTCGGAATCAACTCTAATCTTACCTCAAAATGTGAGTCACTCTCTTTACTCTTTTCCCTGCCTCACCATCACTCAAAAAGAAGAAGATGGTCACAACAGAGATCTGTGTAGATGAATCAGTCAGAGGGAACAGAGAGGAGAATTTAAGAGATGAGGATAACAAGAGCTTTAGGGCACAAAAGAGAAAAAAGAGATTATGTGTGATATGAGGAGAGATGAGAAGAAAGACTAGGATGAAGAGGAAGAGAACGAGATAGACAAAGTGAGATGGAGAGATTTCATAAAAACTGCAGAAAATATCTAGACAGCGCTTGTGCAATAAATGGGGGGATTCCTAGGAAAGGAGTGGGAGAGCCTTGCTGCTGTGTGTACTACACCCCTCAGTGTGTGTGCATGCTTGAGAGAATGAGAAAGATGAAGAGAGATGGAGAGGGAAAATTCGACACACCCAGTATCCCCTGCAGAAATACTCTGTGCATGTTAAACAGCAGACACCCCCCCCCCCCTTCTGTCTATTTTACGTATGTCTGCTGAAGCAGTACAGGAAGATAAAAAGAGAGAATATGAAGGCAAAAAAAAAGCAATGGTGTGCATGGTTGGGAAAGGAGGGAGGTCTGCAGTGCAAAAACCTGAATAATTCATGCTCTGTCTAGAGCAGAGAGAGAGAGAGAGAGAGAGAGAGAGAGAGAGAGAGAGAGAGAGAGAGAGGTTTCAGTAGGCGTGCTTTGCTCACCTCAGACTCACACAAGAATCATCCAGCTGTCTAATCCCAAAGACACACCCCATTAATATATTGCTTTAACCTCATGATTTCACCACTAACACACAGGAATTTCTCGCGATGAACCAAATCATCACAGAATCCCTTAAAAACGACCTCGGAAAAAGACCTAGAGACATACGCTGTGTGAAGCATATGCATATTTAAGCTCACGTGTAGATTTTCCTTTGCTTTGAATTTGGCCAGCAGGCATGTTGGAAGGAGCCATTACTAATTCCATTGGTATTAACACACCATGAAGGCTTGGTGGAATATGAAATACCCTGGGAGGTGGGAATGGAATGGTTTAGTAGCTGACTGGAAAGCTGTAGGCAAAGGTTTTCCATCACAGAAAAAGTTACAGCTGACAAAGGCTGGGTTTGGATTAAGGTTGGACAATCTAAATTATGTGCAATATAGACATAACAGAAGCCTGCAAGATGCAAACCGCAAAGTATTACTGTGTTTTTGGTTTGGATATTTATGTGTCTAGCTTAGCATTGGCATGAAAAGTGAAAAGGGTAAAGTTAATGCAAACTAATATTTAAAAGTGGGATAAGGTTGTTTTTTTTTTTAACTTTTATGTGAAGCGCCAGAAAAACTGGTATACCAGTCACATACCAGTTCTGTTTCATTTCACTGTGTACTGTACAACACTGTATATGGTTGAAATGACAATAAAAACTACTTGACTACTTGACTTTCTTGACATACTAAGAAGGTCCCAGGTAGACTCCACGGCCTTGTGGAACTATTCTGTAGGCAATGAAACACCATACTTCTTGCAGAACAGTCCACAATTCTGATAAATTCAGAGGTGTCAGAGTTCTGTGTTATACAGTATGTTGCATGGCATCCCTGATGTGTTCAGTAATATTGAGATCTGGTGACTGGTGATCTGGAGTTGGGAATGACAAAACCCCAAACTCAGATAAGTGTTCCTATAACCAGGGCTCCTATGAAATGCCAGCTAAACAAACCCATTACATTATGGACCCACGACCAGCCTATGTATTTTACATAGTAAATCTGTACCTGTTTTCTTCGGAGTACTAGTATAATCATTTTCGCATTTCAGAGTAATAGTATGATTATTTAAAAATATTTGTAAAACTGTATAATATAATACAATTACAGTTGAAACTAAAATTCAGCTGATCAAAACAAGGAGTCATTTGTTGTAGCTGGTCAGTCATGTTGACTGTCAATTTTTACACTATTGTTCCAGCTTTATCCCTAGTGTAGATATGTGTTCACCCAGGTACCTCTGCTGCATATCCGCTGTTTTCCTCATGGAAATGGTCGAATACTAAACAATACCTTGATCCCTTCTTTTTGTAATGATGGATTGGTTAAAACCACAAAAAAAAGCAAACATTCAGTCTGTCATCAATATATCATTGCTTGTTTATTTTTTTCCCAGCTCCCAATTACATGACAGTCAACGGATTGACTCTAAATTGCTCCTAGATGTGAATAAGAGAGTGGGGTTGGGTGGTGTTTGGTGTCTGACATGCCATTTGGAGTGCATTGTTTCCTTGCACCCAATATTCAGAAACAGACTCTATATCCACTATAAACCTGACCGAGATAAACAAGATAAATAGACAGACAGATATATAGACAGATAGACAGACTGACAGATAGACAGATATACACTATTGGCTTCTGAGGCAGATATTTCTTATCTCAGAAGTGCTACATACTTCCAGAGAAGCTCTTACCAAATTCCTAGTATTAGTATATGTTTGATAGAGAGTGAAAGGTTGTAACAGAGAGAGATAGATAGATAGATAGATAGATAGATAGATAGATAGATAGATAGATAGATAGATAGATAGATAGAGAGAGAGATCTTCCTCTGCCATTTCAACCAGTTGAGTCACAAACTTGTCACATTTCTATTCCAACCATCCAAACCAAGAAAGGAAATATTCCTTCCCCTGCCTGACTCACACTTTGTACAGACCAGCACACACACACACACACACACACACACACACACAAACAGAAACACAGCTGACCAAATAGGGCACTGGAGAGATAACACTGCCTCATAGCACCCCTCCACATCTCTAGCATAACTACCACCTGTTTTTGCTTGACCCTCAAAACAACATGACTCACAATCACATCATATTACGTATGACACATTCCCTCACATTCTGTGGACAAATAAGTGGTAATAGAGCAAACCCCCTCAGAAACACACTCACACACTTGTGTAATGGAAGACTCATAATGTGGTCATCAATTGTGTAAATTCCCACTCTCTCTCTCTTTCTAGCATTCTCTCATACTCTACCACATCTGTGTCAATGTGAATATACAGAAAATAGCTTGAAGGAAGTAAAGTGTTTTGTGCATTAGATAATTCATGCAGCATTATGAATGTCATTATAGCTCACTGTATAAATCTACACATAGCCTTAAGCATTTCAGCTTACATTTTGTTGGTTATTTGTTTCAGTCATGCTAATTTGGTTCATTGTAAATAAAGTTATTATTTGAGTTACAACAGCCTCTCTGTCCTCCACCGTCTGTACTGCATTTTCATGTCTATATTTATCAATCCAGTAGTGTTTTTTGCTACTTTTTATAATAAAAGACAATAGGGATGACAGGCAAAGAAAGCTCCCAGACTATATCCCAATAAGGCTATTAAAACCTAGCTGGTGCTGTATGCATGGGGCAGTCTATTGACTGGAAGGTTGTGGGTTCGATCCCCGCCCAGGGAAAGACACGACTGAGGTGCCCTTGAGCAAGGCACCTAACT
>JAOVVF010000014.1:6796315-6819026 GCA_028565595.1 Duopalatinus emarginatus
ATAAATTATGTCTTATAATTTGAAAAAAATCAAACAAGTACTTGTACATCAGTAGGGGTTCGGCCTGTGAAAACCGTTCAAGGGAAAAAAATAATATATCTCTCAGATTAAATAACTGTGCTCTCAACATGCAGCAACAATCATAAGTCATATTTGGCAACATGTGAAGCACTTTACTGAGAACTCACATACAAATGGCAGTGTTGAGAGATTTAAATATGACCTATAGCACAACTGTATCAGGATAACAATGACATTTACAAACAGAAACAAGTAAAAAATAAGCCTCTTTCAAGAATATAAACCACATATATCACATAAATAAACATATCTGCTCTGCAACACAAAAGCAACAGATATGCGCAACAGACTTTTAATAGCTGGATGGTGTCAAGTTTTTTCGTTGAAAATACCCCTCTCAAGTCTGTTTATTTAACAGAAGATTATGTCCTGAATAAATGTCGTATAATCTCACAGTATAATTATGCTCTTATTAAATACATATCAGAAATAAAGTGCAAAATAGGTATTAAGAATAACAGTCCACATTAAAATACATAAACAATATATATATATATATATAAAAAAAGAAATTGATCTCTGTTCTATGTTTTAAAGAAGATAACCGGTCTACTTTTTCCCCCAATTTTGACAACAATACAGAGACATGAAATGCAAAGCAAATAAAAAACAGCACATTCCATCTGAAGTAGCCATCCTCAGAGCTACACTTCTAAGTGGTCTAAGCCATTCAGTAGATTGGACATCTCAGAGTCTCGTAACTGAGAGCCTTCTGAGCTATTTCCGTCATCAAGTGATGCTGTGGACATCAGCTGGGTTTTTGAGTTCACCTCGTCAGTCATTGGAGAGAATAAGACTGAAATGCATATGATATGGTATACTTTATATGGTATGCTTTAGAGAGAAAGTCATATTAGCATGTATCACTGAAGTACCATTTTTAAGTTTTGCTTGTTAAGTTTAAGTTGCTTGTTGTAGTTTTTGCCCACATGGTGATGATGGCAGCTTGTACAACAACTGACACTTAAAAAACAAGCTAATTTACAATGTATTAACTACTTTCCCCTCTGTGCTAAGAGTGTGCAGTCCACTACCTCCCCTTCCTCTTTAACTGTTCCTCTTTGACACTACTTATACCACAACCATCATTTAAAGTTATGGAATGCACTTACAAATAATTTATATCAGGAACTGATAACATGTGGGCTAAATGTGTTGAATAAATTTAACTTTGACACCGATACAATAAATGCTCTGTAATACAGGCTGCTCTTAAATAAGAATACACAATTTTTCTCACCTTTGTGTGGTCCTGGTAGGCAGGCAATGCCCCGAGCCTTTATTGTCTTTTTGACCTTGTAACCTAAATTCAATTTAACATTAGCATAATGTTAATTTTAAACACGACAGTGTAATGTTGTTTTGCTTAATTTTTGTATTAGGTAGTCAAGTACACATTCCAGGTCAGAGGTATTAAAACTGGCTTTTCTGCATATGTTAAGCTTAAGAGGATACATCATTTTTATTGACATACTTTTGTACTCTATTTCTTCTAAATTTATTTCTAAAATACTAAAAGACCTCCCACCACTGTAGAGTAATATGGAATAGCATGAAATTATTCCATGAGGATGCTTTCACTGTTTCTCTCCCTATAAAGTACCAGTTTAGGCAATTTTTTTTTGGCTGAAGCTTGAAGTTCAAATCTGGAGCAGCTTGAACAGCTAGAAAATCCACTCTATGTCTGGAAATCCTCTGCAGGACTAAAGGCAACTCCTACTGCTTGTGAACAGTTAAAGTACAGTGCGACATCTGAGTCATTAAGGAGGAAACTGGATGGTAATCTACTGACTGATCCATTTCCTTTACAACATTTTTGTTTAGTAGGTCTTTAAATATTATTTCCTAGTTATTAAGTACACCTCTTTTGTTAGCTAGCAAATGTAAACCTAGTTTCCTAGTTAAATGCTAGCTAGCAGGTAGAGCTTGGGCCTAAATTTTTAGCAACACACAGAATTAATAAATTATTGCGTGTCTTTATAAATTATAAAGTCTAATGAAACTGACGTTTACCATAAAATACTGATGTCTACAAATTTCAGTGATTTTTGTCTTTACATTGCTGTACCAAACAGGTATAAACATATTCAACCCACCAATCATTGCAACAGTCATCACAGCAGCAGCCACAGCTACAGCTGTAGTCAGTGTCATCACTGGTACAATGAAATACATGAGCTGCCATTTACGGTCACTGTCTGTGAACTTGGAGTAAGAATGTGCTGCGGGGAGAAAAGAGAAATGCACGTTTACACACATTTTCAATTCACATACACTTCTCAACAATGTTTTGCATATTTAAGGGGGGAAGTAAATAAAACAAAACAGAAAATACTCATTGTGTGCTTATTAAAAGAAATTTGACCTTAGGTTTCTAGAGTGCCGTTTTATTAGATCTTGAAAACATGCCAAAGTGATGTCACATGTTGTCAGTGTGCTATTAAACATGCTAGGTCTTGGTATGTAATACAATATTGATTCCACTCTAAATTCCCAGATTGTGGTATATTTGCTCATAGGGCTAGCACCATCCTTCAAAGAGGAAAATAGATCAGTATTTGGCAACAACTTCAAAGATTTGCTGTTAACAAATTATTTAAGTGGGTGCAGCTGTGCCGCAACAGGGTGCAGTGCCACCTTAAAGCAAGGTTTTTAAACATGTTTTTCCAGTGTTTGTATGGGTTTCGTCCAGGTTCTCCAGTTTTTTCCCACCTCATCAAAACATGCTGATAGGTGGACTGGGTACTAAATAGCTCCCATGTGTAAGTATGTGGAAATCAAGTGCAACTACCCCATCAGTGGTTGTAAGATCATCACAATCACAATTATATAAAGATATAATGTATTGATCAACACTAAGTTTATTGTCAAGTATGCTTTCTGGGCAAGTTTTCAAAAAATGTCAAATATAACACCTTTCCATACATTAATGGAATTATGTGTTGTTCACACAAGCCATTTAGATTAAAAATAGTAAATATATCTCAGAAATGTAACTTACAGCATGAGGGCTGGCAATAGAGAGTGGTGACTCCATATTTTACATCTGCACGCTTCGCCTGTGAGAAACCATTTATTTATTTATTTATTTATTTATTTATTTATTTATTTATTTATTTATTTATTTATTCATTCATCAGTGCCACTAATTACAATTTTGGTTACTGTGAAACTAACAAAGAAGCACTAGTGAAATTTCATCCTGTTTACCTTGATGCAGATATCTGATGTACAAAGATCCATGGCCAGGTTTGTCTGTACATGTTTGAATTTCTCCTGTAGAAGCAGAAAAGACATTTCGGTTAAACATCTTATGGATGATATTTCACTGCACAAAAACAAGAACCGGTCCAAACAGAAACCAATAGAGCTTCTAGGCTTAAAGATATAATTCAATTCCAATCAACTTTAAAGAAAAAACCCAGAGCTTTGGTAGTACATGTTGATACTAGATACCGAGTTGTTGGCTGATCTCACGTCTCTGATTTTCTAAAGATCTGTCCCAGTGAATCTATATCAGGACATAATTTTAATTAACACTTCAAAGCACTTTTGTAAGTCACTCTGGTTAAGAGAGTCTGCCAAATTCCATAAATGCAAAAGTATTGTAAATATAAACATTTTCTGGTTTCACTCGCAGCTTTCTCCCTGCACCCTGCACATTCATGCTCAGTGACTAATTGCCTCCATTTTGTGTGAATATTATGTAACAGTTACTGTCAGTACCCAAGTGGTCAATGGACAGGTTTTATAGAGGTCATGATTTGAGGCAAGGCAGTTCCCAATTTTAAAATCTCACTGCTGTCATGTATGACGTTTGACACAAAAATAGTAACTGTTGAGGCCCAGAGGTGATGTGTTAGAAAATGTATGTAAAATATGTCAAATATTGCTGCAAGGCTTATTAAAGATAAACAGGCCACAACCTCTGATTGAGTTAAACTCACCACATCAATTAAGATGGTTTGTGTGTCCTCACACCCAGAGGCCCCAGTCTTGGAACATACAATTAAAGATAGGCTTGTTTTGATGCGGGAAGTCACAAGTACTTGTGGCTGGTCCATTTCAGTAGAAACTTCTAGGTCCCAGGCTAAAAGAGACAGAATAATAAAAGGTAAACTACATGACATGTGTACAGACTTAGGGATCTAGCAAATCAAGCATTAACATTTATATTAAAGGACTAGTTTGGCCGAATTGAATAGAATTTACAGAATTACAGAGTAATAAGTGAATAATATAGTCACACACCAGTCATTCAGACAATAAGGATTTATTTCATTATTTCATTTAATTTCTAGTAAAAATCTCAAACTTATGACGCTGATGCAGCTTTCAAACCCATAGTTGTTAAACTTGAATAAATCATTTTTTTCAATAAAAAAAATATTACAAATACATTTATTTGTTTAAAAAGGATATTTCTTAAAAAATAATGATTTTCCCTTACTATTTCTACCTTTGATACTTCCCTTTCTGACACAAATTAGTTGACAATGTGCAACGCAACTCACTAGTCTTAGTTATGAAGGAGACTACTGTTCCACACCTTAGAGTTTTCTATTTAAAAAAAACGATTCTTATCTGTATTCAAAAACCAGAGCAGGGAAATCCCTAAGCTGTGTAACAAGAGCTCTAGGACACAGCAATTCAAGAAAGCAGTGCTGACTAACATGTTTTTCCCCAAGTAGGTAACATTTATAAGGCTTCCACCACATTATGAATTCACTTTTAGTAAAAGACAGAGCTGATAATATTGGGACTTGTATGTACACATTAGTATATTAATAATTGGAAGTTAATTACCTGGGAAATTCCCATTGGAAAACGGGCACTTTATCCATTCTCCAGTCTCTGTGACAAACTAAAAGGTAAAATACATCAAAGCACACATTGTCAGAGAGTTGAAAAGAAGTAACGTTTTCACATGATAAGGAGTGTCAGCAATAAAATGTGAAGCAGGAGTACACACAGGAGTACACATAAAGGCAGTGTCTGATCAAAGGCACTGAGGTTAAGCAATAAATATTTACCTTCATGCAGAGCCTGGGATGAGGATCCACTGCTGAATATGTTACCTGAGAAATGTTGTATGGTTACACAAGTCATTGTTAGTATTCTTTTGTTCTTTCTATTTTTTTCTGAAGCTTTTATGTTTTTATGCAGCAGCTTACCAGTCCTCTGATATATCTCTGAGTAGAATTGGCAAGGTCTTGGCACACTCCTTGGTCTTGCAGCTCACACAATGAAATGACAGCATTAACTTGGCATGAAGCTTCCCATGACAGCGTCTCCTCAATAGGGTCAAAGGTTATCCCAGACCAAAGGTCCTCAACACCTGACAAGAAACATTTGTTTCTATATGTTGCTTCTTTGTCATTACGGGTATAGAACGTTTACCCATCATGCATATTCGGTAATAAATTCCATGCTTACGATTTTTGAAAGGACAGACTTGAACCCGAGAAGCATCACTCATAGCAGACCAGCCCTATAAACGAACAACACAGTGCAGCTAAGTCAATGCTATTAAAACATGTTGTCATATTTAAAAGCTACACATCAAATCAGTTGTCACCTCAATGCACAAGCAGGGCGCTGATTTGGAGTACTTTAATGTGACGTTTTTCACTGGATTCTCCTTTTTTATCTGTAACAGGAAACAGGATTGATTAACATACATGCACGAAGTTTTTGCCCTACATTATCTTCCCAGCAAAGATGGTAAATCATAAACGAATTGGCATATTTTTATAGCCTTTATGAGAAAAGAATAAAGCTTATTATGGCAACACCCAGTATACCTCTGTTCTAGATTACATGACCTAACTACTCTATAACTATACATCGAGCAAATCCTACACATGCTGCCTTTAAGAGCTATTAGAATAACTGCAAAATTTAGGTTCCTGACCAAATAGTTGCATTTTAATGCACTGATATTTAAACTTTCTCTCATCTATTTTGATTTTCTTCATTTTTAAATGTCATCAGCTGTTAACTGAAAAGGAGAAACATAAATTATATGTTATTGCAAAAGACATGGGAGTCTTTAACGTTACAATCAATCAATGTTATTTTGACAAATATAATATCCGTATATCTTCTAATGTTCCGCACTTACGCATATCAGGAAACCAGTGTATTTAAAGTCGAAACTTTCCCTGAATTTTTTGATCTACTGATGAGTACAATAATTGGACACTTTGTAAAAAAAATTATATTTTGTGAAACTGATGATCAGTGATTTGGTGATAATGGGTGATTCCTTATGAATCCTTATGGTATTGTGGGAAAGCCTGATTGTTTTCAGTGGTCAGTGGTAGGTCTTTATTTATTTTTTCTAATTATAACTTACTTAATTATGACTTATAAGCCACAGACATTAGACATCTAATGCTGATAGTGTCATCATAATTATATCTTATCCAAATCCTTACTTTAATACTTTCATATCATTTAAATATTGGAAAAGCAATTCACCAATACGTGAGCTCCAGTGCCAGTGCAGATGTAACCCTTGTGGCAGAGTCTGACATGGTAGTCCCTGTCCTCCAGCATTTCTGACACACTTATATGCAGTTCCTTCCTCTCCGAGTCCACCTCATAGTCAATCCTGCCAGCTGCCAGAAAGTCCATTACATATTTTTTCAATATTTACACCATTTATTACTAATTCTGGAGATGGAAATAATTAATAGCCTTCAAACTTACTGGTACATTCTGGGATGTTTCCTTGTAGGTCCTTGTTGCTGCAGTCTGACAGAAGAATTGAAAAAATTGTGATTACAGGGTAACTACCAGCTGGTGTCAACTTGCAGTGATTTACTGTGTTACTAAATCTGGCAACCTGACATTTCAATAAACAGAAAGAAAATTCTTGGTCTTTTGTATAACTACCAATGTAGCATGACACCCCACCCCATACCTGGAACATGGTATGTTCTGGAGTAAACCACATTGCAGAATTGAGGCCAGGTTTGAAGAGTTATGTAAATGTCCTGCCCTGTGCCTACTTCCAGACAATCGTCCTGAATGTTTACCTTCCATAGCACACACACACAGACACACACACACACAGAGAAAGAGAGAGAGAGAGAGAGAGAGAGAGAGGGGAAGAGAGAGAGAAATCAATTTTAGTAGTCTTTAAGAAAGTACACCAAAAACTGCCAATTCTGGCACAATGGAGACTGTACATATAGTTTCTATCCATTCCTGAAATGCAGAATACTACCTGATGGTGCACCAGTTTTTCTTTCTGTGTGCGTGGGAAGGTCACAATCCTGCAGTGCTCCATCATCCCTGCACTGGCTGTGCACATATAGATGCCATGGATGTGTTCTGGAAGAGAGAAAGCGGCTTAACGTCACTCCCTTTTTTCTCATCATGAAAGAGACCAGCTGTATAGTGTACTAGTGATGCAGCGACAGAAAACAATTAAAAAGATGTCTTTGGAAATCAGATTAGCGGGGACATCCCCGTAATCACAGTAACCAGAATCTGTCCTAGTATGAACCATTTGATTACAGGAGTACCGTGACTCATAATGTATCAGGAAACAACAATACTGTATGCATCCCCCTACACAGTTAATTCAAAACTAACTCATTTAACTTGCAAATATACCACAGGGTCATTGATTTTGCCTGGGAGCATATTAGACTTACTCGTTAGCTGTAGATGAGTGCTGATTCGGAGGTAGAGAGAACACCGCTGAACCCCTTCACACCGCATAACTGTGGAGATGCTTGTGTTCCTAAACACATCTCTAGTCATGCCCTCTGCTGGTTTCTTGCATTGCTCAAAGGACACTGTAAAGCACAGATCCCGTCAAGCATGTGGCACATATTACCCACGCAGCAAGTTTTGCAATTGCACACTTAGTGACGAATTAAATGAGGGTTTCTCTGTTTTCAGCAGCATGGAATTTGCTAGCAGCAGTATTTCCGTTTCACTATGATAAAGCATTGACTTCAATGAGAATTCTTCATACTACTGAAAAGTGACTAAACAAACATAACTAGCATGGCAAACATTAGTCATTCAAGAAGATAAGAATACTTTGAGTCATCAACTGATATGTATGAGGATCACTTTTAGCTAGATATTGTCTGACACAAATTCCATAGCAGTGTGAGGTCCAAAAATCAGATAAATAAAATAACATAACATTAACTTACAATGAGGCTTCACCTTGCAACGGAGCCCCTGTACACAAAGAAGCAGAAAATACAGTTCAGCGGCAGGTTATCTGATACACGGTGTACCCAAATTATACATAGAGATGTAGTAATACTGATTAGACTTAGTCACAATAGTGCTGGCAAGAGGAAGCATCTGAAACAGTAGGGGTTTGCCCAGAGTGCTTTGCACAGGCCAACATCCTGGTTGTTCACACCTCACGTGAAGTTATAGCTATATTTATGCATCCTCATCAATAAGGTCATTACTGGCTATTTGTAACACTTATGCTTCCTTAAGATGAATTTCATAAAATGCTGCTAAAATGCTACATTTCTGTAAAACAAATACACTGACAAGTAAATACAAATGATATCAGTATGAGTCGCATCCTTTTGTTGTAACAGTTGTATAAAACAAGGAAAAATTGCAGCTGCTCTGCAAAGTTTTATAGATAAAGTGTTGGGAAACTAGGACCGAAAATGGAACAGGAAACATGAAAATAACACTTTCATATTGCTGTGTGTGTGTGTGTGTGTGTGTGTGTGTGTGTGTGTGTGTGTGTGTGTGACATAAAGTGATTGACTAAAAACAGGTGGGTTTCCCATAGAAGAAATAGTACACTAAGCAGCGTAGTTGCTAAGACATCATTAACTGGAGCTTTTTATTGAAGTTTATCTCCTAAGGGGAATCTGTAGAGATGTTCTGTGTTTACATATACGTCATGATCAAAATATAGACTTGAATACCATAAAAGGATGACAGCAGTCACAGCTGAGTATAATTTCATTACAATTCAAAATACAATTCTTTTTTTTCATCGGGAACTTATATAACCATCATAGTTAATGATTACCATATTTTAAATTGATCTTGTATATTTAATTGTATACCCAGTTGGCTGGACCACTTTAGTGTCAATTACACAATACATTCAAAATAGAGATAAGATTATAATAGTATAAAAAAAATGAGTCATGTTTTATTTTGCTATTCAACAGTCGTTCTCAACAATAATCTTAAATTATTTAAAAACAGGAACATCTTATAACTATAAAAATATGCAATAAGACCTTTAATAAGACCTTTATGTCCCACACACATTTATGTCTCACACAAAGCCAAACACTGTTATATAGTAAAAATTTAGTGTAAATATTTTGAATTAAATACCTGTGAGCAACGGGATTCACATTGCTTGATCTTCTCTACCCGTTCTCCATGCAGTCTGGAAGTACAGAAAACCAGCAATAACAGCAGCTGTAGCAGAGGCACACTCTTCATCTTCAGAGGGAAGACTGGATCTGGTTAAGGTGTGAATAGACTGAAGGTGCTAAAGGTGTTGAACCCAGATGATGGACTAAGGGTAGGTTAAAGCTTGTACAGTCTGCTGTTTAAATCTCTGTTTCCTTCTGAGGCTTTATAGCCATAACATTTTAAAGTGAATGTGAGCTTTTATTAGATATATGGCCAAAGGGGAGGGACTCTATTCTCTCTCTCTCTCTCTCTCTCTCTCTCTCTCTCTCTCTCTCTTTTTCTTTCTCACACACACACACACACACACACACACACACACTCTTTCCCCTATTGACACACATTTTCTCTCTGTTTCTCTCTATATATAAAACACAAATAATCAATAAAAACACAACTTCATTGACAAACTTCAATTTAATTCTATTTTATTTGTGGGGTGCATGTCTACAAAATTTCAGCTTCATTTCATCTTTTTCCCCTTCTCTCTCTTTCTCCGTCCTCCTTCACTACCCATGTACACTCTTCTTCATTCTATACCCCCTCTTATTCCTCACTAACCATCTGAAGCTTGTTTGTCTCTTTCCACACATGCTCTTCCTCTTCTTAAGCTTTCACTTTCTTCTTTTATATCAGTTTTTCCTGTTGCCTCTACATCTGATAGTTTCTCTTACTTTCTAATCTCTCCATTTGTCTCGTCCTTTACAGACAGCTTTAACTTTAACTTATAAGCAAGGTAAACAACCACTAGAGGGCAGCCTAACAAATAATTGGCCCATGACCGTATATAGTCAATCAACGTTTGAAACAGTTCTAGTAAGAGGAATGATTGTATTTACTACCAATACAAATAGTGTCATACTACTTAGACTTCTAAAGTTTGAATGCTTTGGCAGGTACTTGCTACAATAAACAGATTAAAAGATCCATTTCTCTATTTATCTATTCGTAAAGATTATTGTTATTGTTATTATTTATTGTGCGTTATGTTTCTTGTTGTTGCCTTTCATTGGTAGCTATTAATAAAAGCAGGACCAGATCTAGAGAATTCAAAAATATATTTTTTTTTATTATTGCTTATTGTGCCTGCTAAAAGTATCACTATAACCTTAAACTTGCAGATTTTTCCTGCCCAGCCCAATAGAGAACACACAAATGTGGGTTAAACAATGAGGTCAATGTCTGTGGAAAATAGGTAAGCAGATTGGAGGAAGCTCACACCAGGTGTAATGTGTTGATACTGATTAACCTTCCTCTGTGCTTCCAGTTATGTTCGGCAGTACTGTTGTTAATGTGTTAATGTTGATTGTAGCAGTTCAAATGAACTAAAGATGAGCATGTTACAGCATCTGGTGCAAGTGCACAGGGAAGTGGTACAGTTACCGAAACTGCTGCTGAGGTTAGTCAGCTATACAGTTGAATGTTAAAGTTTGAATTTCTGAGGAGAAAATAAAGAAGCAACCGCTTCAGGTTATTTTTACTGTACATGTGTTGGATTGCTGTCTTTCAGGATACACCTACATTTCATTTCTCACACTTCTGTTGATTAAGTGTAATGATAAACATTTTCCTTTTATCCACCCAAACATCATGAGGGTTGCAAGCATTTGTCTTCAAGTGTAGTGTAGATGGAAAAATAGTATACAAGTATTTGTGCAATTCAATCAGTGTTGTTATAATGACATTTTTAAGTAAGAAACTCTGATAAACCACAGCAATTCAGCTCATTGCACTAACTGTACTAAGAGGGAGGGTGGTCCCTTAAAATGTAAACCTAAAACAATCATACACTTATTTAAAGTATACATGGACCAGAAGGGATTTGTTTACTGTGCGTGTGAATTCATCAGTCAGGCTTCTAAAAAGGTTGTGCAGAAATGTATTCATTTTATTTGTCCTGTTCGGATACCACAAACAAATTTAGTTTTTTATTCTGGCACCAGCTTGGCCCTATAGAAGCTGCTGAGGCATAACTGATATTTTGTTGGAAAGGGCCAAAAAAAAAACTTAATGGAAGAAACATTTGTATTTGTTTCATTTAGATACTTTTCATTTTATTATAATTATCCATGCTGTGGACTTTTTTATTTATTTATTTATTCATCCTCACTAACTGCTTTGTCCTAATCAGGGTCATAGTAGATCCCAGAACACTGGAATACACCCTGGATAGGGTACACTGATGTTACCGGCCACCATGAACACATGAAAAACCACACTCATTTACAACTAGGGGCAATTTAGCACAGTCTGTCCACTTACCTGCATATTTTTTAGACACTGCGAGAAAACCCAGAGGAAAACACAAGGACATAGGAAACACATGAAACTTCGCACATAGCGCAGCCTGAGCTTACAGCCAAAGGGCAACATAATCCACTGCTTCTCTCTGCCACCCCCGACTGCTTTTTCATTAATAATTTCAGGGTATTATCTGTACATAATTCATTATTTTTTCTTTTATTGTCTGTAAAAAAAAGTTATACATACTAAAGTTATGTTTACTCAAAATTATGCATTTATGTATTTAGGTACAGAACATGAATACATAATTTTGAATAAAGTAACTTTAATATGTGCAACCGATGAACATCATATTTATAACATCATATTTTTTTTTCTCATTATAGTTCTGGGTTTATGGTAAGTTGATGTTTGTATGCAACTCCGTTTGATGACCACAGATACACCAGAGAAATCTGAGTCATTCCTTCTGCTGAACAAATTCCTCTTCTGCTTTAGCCAATAATGTACTAATCGGTCATTAATCAGATTTTTGTACAGAACTGTGTAATTGTGAATTTGTGTTCTTTACTTGTAACTGTAACAAGGGTAAATGTAAAACTATAAGCAAAGTGAACCACTCATTGACCACTGTGATTGTACACACATTTAACCCATCCATGCAGTAAAATATGCACACTGGTGAAAACTCACAGGCAGCAGTAAACACACTTGCTTAGAGTGGGCAACGACAAGTCGGGTCTTGTCAAACCCATGTAGACATGAGAACACGTAGACCACACATACATAACCCAAGCTCAGGACTGAACCGGGAACTCTTCTACTGTGAGGCTATGTTGATTGTTGCCTTGTTTTCTGGTATTACTCAACCAGCACAACATTAAATTTGACTCATTATTACTTATCAGCTTTATTATTACTGAACACATTTTACTGGTCACTGTTTAAACAGAGAGGCATTGAAGTGATGAATGATCCTTTAAATCATTTTGTATGTAACTGGCACTTTTGTTTGTTGTTTATTGACTGAGCTGTCTAGATAATTTAGTGCAGGAAAGAAACATGAGCTTGAGATAGATAGATATTTTTTCCCTGTATGACTCAGTATGTTTATTAAAGCTGAATAACTGTCCTGGCAACTCATTTAAAGTGCACAGCTCACTATTAAATTAGGAACGTCAAACTGGAAAAAAGGAAATGTGTCTCTGTTCCTCAACTAATGTTTTCTTTAGATCCCCTTTTTAAGCCAAAGGTCACAGTGACTCCAAATGCAGAACGCCATTAAACATAATATCTGTGCTGATGCAATCAGTAAACATTTCCCACTTAGCCGAAAGGTTACGAAACCACAGAAAGATTCAGAAACTACATTAATTTTACACTAATGTATTTTATCTAGTTTAATTACGAGCACTTTAGACAAGGCTGGTCAAGTGTGGATCCATTATAATATTGAATTACAGTACAGTACAATTTAATCCTTTGGTTTCTAAACACTGTTGTGGTTTTGAAACCTGATCATGACACACATGACTACACACTGCCATCATTCATTTCAAAGTGTTTGGTTTCAGCAGGAATGGGTCACTTGTGTCATTGAGTAAGCTTATCCATGTATGGTTAATAGATTATTGCCTTGTCTTAATGTATACCTGTCTGGTAATTAATAAACAGGGAACTAGTAACCATGTGTAGAAATAGATGACACATTTTTACACATCTGAGTAATGTCCCCTGCTTGTAAATACTCACAAACAAGGAGAACAAAGTGAATTCCTTTACTGTAAATAGCTTGTGTAATGATGAGTCATGTCTGGACCAATGACAGAAATATGGAGGAGGGTTATTTTTGGCCAGGACATCTACAGATGGCTGCACACATTTCAGGCTGTGTAGAAATATCCATGCAGCATCCAGGATCTAATTAACCGAGGAACTGAGCTGTATTTACCAAGGGACTTTCTTCCAATATTCCAGCATTTAGCAGGGAAAGGTTTGATTACCTGAATGATCCATGAACAAAAATAGCATCAAACTCATTTTGTTGTGTCATTCAGTAACTTTCACTCTGTCACTCCTGTATTTACATTTGTTATATAACACACTAGTATTTTTATTGTCTTTTTTAATAGTCTATTATCCATGTTTAATCATTCTCTTATCATTTCTATGCAATCAGCAGCCTCAGTTAGGCCAGTGAAACTTAAATATTTGCTGATCACTGGTAAATGACTCCACCTACTGGATATGATATGAAAACATGGTGGAGTCTGAAAACAAATCAAAATAAAAATTATACACTGAACTCTGTATGTATATATTTATGTGTGTGGTGTGTGGTGCGTATTGCAATTTTATGAAGACACACACACACACACACACACACACACACACACACGCACACAACACATATAGATATTTTTTGTGTAAATTTAATCTACCAACTGGGATATTTTCAAACAAAGCAAAGACTACAATCTATAACAATTATATGTTGCTAATTCTTAGGACTATAGGCCTTATTTGTAGCTACATCTTGTTTGAAAAAGGCAATTTTTCTTAACAATATTAGATTTTGCGTGCATAAGACCAGAACGATTTAGGTTATGGCATACATATGGCATCTAAGTGGGTATATACTACTATACCGTGAACCACATGGAGATCACAGAGTAAAGTCCCTGCTTGTTTATATGTATAAGCAAGTGAATAGGGAGTAAAGACTAGCATGTAACATATAGCGTCAGTGATTGTATGACTGAGTGGGAGACGATCTGAAGGGGATTTTAACCCTCTACTCTGAGGGTCTGTGTCTAAAGTGCAGCCCCACTAAAAGTCTCATGATTTAAAATCGGGCAATGTCAGGACTGCAGAAAAAGAGTAAACAAACCACTAACATCTTGGTGACAGATACCACAAAACACCTTCAGACATCTTGTGGAGTCCATGCATTGATGAATCAGAACTGTTTTGGCAGGTAATTTTAATGTTATACTGTTACGCAGCACAATCGCTGGATCAGTAATATGTCGCATGTCTTTTTTTCCATAGTGTATTTACAAGACAATTGACCCTCTCTCTGGTATTCTATAATCCTAACTCTCTGCTATCAGTAGCCTTGTTCATTTGTCATACAAGGCTACTCACAATTAACTTTTCCACAGTCTGTGCTTACCCTTTCATGCCTTCTTTAGTATTTGTTTGCCTTTATAAAGTGCTAGTTAGTATTTCCAGGCTTAACTACTGGAGCTCAAATATTACTGTCAAGCATCCAGTGTGGTCCTTTGCCACTAGATGGTAGCACATGTCAGTGATCTGCTGTACAGACAATTCGCCAATTTGACTCAGAAATCCATAAATTTAGTGCTGTTTTGTTGTTAAAAACCGTATACTTAAGATCTTTCAGCGGTTAATCTGAATAGGCTTCTTTTAATGTTTAAAATATTTAAAATACAACAATCTTATTTTTAAAGGGTTTCCCAGCTGATAATGACTTACTTTGGCTCTTAGGCTTAGTAGCACAGAACTAACAAATACAGAAAATACAGCTAACGTAGACCCATACTGATGGCATATGGATGAAAGGACATTCTCATAATTTAATACAAATATACTGTTATATATTAATTTAATGTGCTTCTGGTTAATGGCTTTATATTTTCCAAATGACCTCATCAGTCAATATACCAATAACATAGAAAATGAGTGAGAGAACTGGATGTGTTCAGGTAGTAGAGTTGAAGTAATGTTGTGGGACTAAACTAAAGTGTACACTAATTTATAATGGATGAAAATTATGTTTTACAAATGGGATGGTTTATAGATTCAAATATTTATGCAAAAATTAGTATGCTTATATTTTAAATCGTAGTTGCAGTCGGTTCTCCTTTTTAAATGCTGTTCAGATGTCAATGTCCATATGTGCATATTTGTAAAAGTAATATCAGTGGGGCAATCGTGGGATCACTTCAATATCTTTAACAAACCGTAAATCAGACCGTTATCCTAGCATGATAATGGATTTTTGTCACAGCTCTGTGTTAGAGAGGGAGATATATTGTGAATTAAACACTTTAAGGATTAGTAGCTTCTGTTTTAATAACAGGCTACCATGGAAACACACACACACACACAAAGTTATACGCACACAAACACACACATAGTCACAGGGTATTAATACACTCATCAGATGGTTCATTTGGAAGCTCAAGGGGGAGCTGGACAGGGCCGCACCGCACTTCCTCCCCCCCACGCTGAGACCTTCTGCTCAGTCCACTGCCTCCTCCTCGTGCCTGCTAAGTCTTCGATCTGCCTCCTACACACCTCTATGTACTCTGACTCAGCTCTATGATCCACCCCTGTGTTGGCCCGGTCTTCCCCAGTGACTCTGTCCCTTGGGATAAACAAAATATGTGTGGTATTTCACTAAAACTGAATAATAATTTCAGTATAGTATGTCACCTATACGTTACTGATATGCATAGGTACTGTACGCTTTTTGAAAAAGAAATTTAAACCAACTATAAAATACTGTGCAAAAGTCTGGGATGGGTCAACTGACAGGATGGAAGGGTTTGGGCAAAAATAAGATGCTGTGCCATGACTTTACTATGACTAACTGGTTAGGATACTAGATTTCTTACTGTGTTTCTGCCTGTACAACCAACACTGCTCCCAGTAAACCAAATACACATACCATACTAAAGTGCAATATTTCCATGTGCAATATTCTTTAGAGATTTTTAATATTCTTATTATTTATAATGTTTAAAGTGTCAGTACCTTTTCCACTACTGAATGTCTTTCTGTCCTATAGTTTATTACCTCTCGCTACTACTGAGTGACTTGCTATCCCTGTGCTGCTGTAACACTGTGAATTTCCCCAGTGTGGGACTAATAAAGGCTTATCTTATCTTATCTTATCTTATCTTATCTTATCTTATCTTATCTTATCTTATTTATTATATGAAGTGTCTCACAATGGTTTGTTTCATTAAAAAAAAATATATATATATATAGTTTAAATAGTTTATAAAGTTTAAATTATAAAGCTGTGTCTATGTTAATACAAGTCTTCAGCACTATCAGCTTTCAGATTATGGTGTGTTGTTTAATACACAGAGTGCTGTATGTTTTTTTAACTCTACTTTCATAATACTTTCTCATGAGATGCTGGAATCTTTTCATCAGGCAGACAGTTGTCTGTACTCATACTCTTATAGTCATGCAACCTCAGGCCATTTCTTTACTCTTTTGCTTTCACCCTGCAGGATGACCTTCACTTCCTTCTCTCTTGAGTTTGTATGTCTGTAATTAAAACACTCTTAGTTGCTTTGTTAGGAAACAAATGTTGATGGTTTTCAGAGTGTAATTTTAAATCCCAGTAATTTTAAGAGCTGAAGTTTGAGCAGTTTGAGCTCCATCTGTTATTTGAGATCACTGTATCCTTGTAAATTGCAATATGTTATTAAAGAAAGATCATTTATTATTCTTTAGGTTTCACAAGGCCACAAAATGCATCTAGCAGATAAAAAAGTAATTGCAAACTTTAATTAATTTTAAAGATACAACTTTTAAAGTTAATTCAAAGAATTGCTGACATCCTTAAAAAGAAAGGGCAGCAGTTCGGGAAAAAAAATTGTTCCCATGACAACAGCGACGAGTAATTGATAGCCCGGTGGTTCCTACTGAATAAATTTGGTGGCACTTACATAACACGGAGGAGAAGGGCAGTGCACATGCGCAGACATAGGAATATAAAGGTATATAATATGTCTCCAAACTTGATATACATTACAAGGAGGGTCTTGGTGCCCGTATTCTCTCTATACAAAGTGCAATGGTGCCAAAAATTGGAAAAAAAAACTGTTTTGTTGTACTTTGTGTAGATAAAGAACATCACTGTTTTCAGTCTGGCGTAAGTTTTAACAAGCACTCCAACTTTGTTGTGTAGAAAACTGAAGTATAACAACCTCAGGTTCCTTTTAATGTACAGGGAAGGAAAGAAGACGGCAAGGAGTTAAAGGAGGGGTGAACATGAAGAAAAGAGGAAAACAATGAAAGAAACAACCCAGGGATGGTTCAACACTGCTCTCTCAAACATAATACATAACAGCAACATGTGAGAAACTGAGATATAAAGAGCAAGGTGAAGAATGGATGCTGATGAGTGGAGGCAAAGTACTCAGTCTGAGAAAACGAGGGCAAGGGTAAGCGTGTGTGAGAAGAGAGCTAAAGTGTGGAAGTGGCACCGATGAACAGAGAGCTTTTCAGTGTCTCCCTGAGGCTCTGTCTGCTCTCTGCTCCAGTGTTAATGCGCTCAGTGGAAAGCTGCTCTCTTCTGCAGACTGTCATCAGATACCACTGGCGCTCAAATCACCGAGCTGCTGCTCCAAAAACCCGGAGGAGCTGTCTGACTGCATGCCATGAACACAATACACCTTGTTTCTCACAGACTCAGACACACACAGGCGCGGTTTGTTTTTTCTGGCTCCTTCCATAGAGGGTTGCACTGGGAATAGATAGTAACTGCCTCACTGACATGCTGGTGGCAATGGCTTTAAAGAAAGACACAGAAAAAAATAGTCATAATTTGGACTTGTCAACTGATACACTGGAAATATAATGAACATATGTTTACCATGAATTTTTCTGACTTAAGGGATTCATTTAACCTAACGTAACAAACATGACCAAACCTCAAGTCTCCAGTTTTGGCATTGCCATTATTAATACTTTTATTACCATTATGAAATTACAGGACCAGCGCTTAGTGCGCTTAGTGTTTACATTACTTAAAGGTAGAAAAGTTCAGTCATCAAGTTCCTCTCCTTCCAGTTTAACCCCACATGCCAATTACATAACACATGAGTCTTGGACTTAAGTCTGACTTTCATGACCTACAGCTAATCTATTGCTAAACAGACAACATTTTTGGGCAGCATTTGCATGGACCCGCAGCAACAACAAAAAAAATATATATATGCTGTATTTCAAGGGATTCTGTTAAGGGTCACCTTAGACAGATAATATTTTGCAGCTTTTAGATGTACAGTTGTTCATGCTGTCTTTAAATGTTGTAAAAAAAAAAAAAAAAAAAACCTTAAGAAGTTAGATGTCTTTATTCTGGCATCCAAGCAAGGCAAAGTCATTACCGCAGGAGGATGTGAGGATGAGAGAGTTTGAGGTCAAGAAACTTGACAAATGTTATTAGATTTGAGTTATTAAAAGTTAAAACAGTAACATGACTTGCATTATATAAAGAACACGTTTGTGAAGGCTTGATGGGTTTCCCCTTGATCAACTATGTTTGTTCCTAACAGGAAGAAAATAGCAGCATATAAAGAGTTCAGTAAATAAACAGAGGGCTCATATTTATTTATATGCAACCTTTTGCAAAAAATTACATCACCAACTATATATGTACCATATATCAGGCCGTCCCAGTGATGCACTTTGGAGGAAGAACAAAATTCAAAGGTGGGTGGATGGGATTCCTCCCTTATCACTCATGCTTGATTGATGTTAATAATCAGTGTGACTCGTGGCCTCGATGATCACGACCGTATGCATGACTCCAGTAGATACATTAAACTCTTTATGTCCTGCTGTTCTCAGATAAACTATGTGTCATGTGAAACTATGTAACGTTTTTTTTTAGACTACAACACTAGCTTTTTCATATTTTGTCACCTGGAATTAAAGTGCACTTGGGATTATCTGTCATAAGTCTACACAAAAAAATATTACACAATTATGAGCTATTTTAACAGGACAAATGGGCAAAAACTTCATTATGCATTTGTGCAAAACCTCTAAAGTACTATAAATAACTAACCACCAAATGTCTCCTTTTTTGTTTAATTAATCCATGTTAACACTACACAATGTGGGATAGGTGGATGATAATGTTTATTTATGCAACACACTGCAGCTTCATAGTCATTATCATGTTATGATGCTGAGGATTGCAGTGCTAAGCAGTATTTTCTGGATTCTGTGACATGAATGTTAATAAATGAGCACCACTGCCAGTCCAGCTCAGCTTGTCACTTTACATCTGCCATCAGTTTGAAGGAAGCTATATCCTTTGAATGTATTAAAGTTGAGGAGCGAACAGAAAGAGAATGGATATCAGGCTATTTTCCTCTTCCAGGTCTTAAATTTAAATTTTAACATGTGAGAAAGGACCGTTCATTGATGTAGCTTCATTGTAATAAAGCTGCCTTTGTCGTGCATTGTATAGTGTAGCGTGTGTTCTCTAAATGATTAAATTTTTAAACCAGCTATAGCAGCAGTGTCAGCCTTGATCTTACAGTTGCTTTTGAGAAAGTGTAGTTTTACAAATGTATCATCAGATCTCATCTTGAGCAAATCTTGCTCTAAATGTAGCATGCCCTAAAACTGCTTTCCACGTCGCAGTTGCACATCGTCTCATTTCCTCACATCCAAAATGAAAAGCTCTATTTAGTGTCTTTCCCTGCATCTTCGGATCTTCTGCAGTGCTCTCAAAACCTCCCTCTCTCTCTCGCTCACCGCAGACTCTCTGATCTTTCTTTCCGCTTCTTCCCGGCAAACTCCTTTGATTTTTAATTCATTACACTTGGAGTTCAGTTAGAGTTCATCTGGCAAGCTGCTATCTGTGTCATTTTTTTTAATCCTTGCCCTGATATTGCAGTTTCGTCATTTGAGTTTTTTTTGTCCTTTCAGCCATCATTTTATATCAAAACAGCCTATGATCCCTTAAATCATCTCTGCTAATGAGCTGCTATAAGCTTCACATATGTGCCTTTACACCTTGTAAACCATACGGCTGTTGAAAAGGCTACATAGGGAGCTGTTGGAACATACTCCACATGCTCACTCTGGCTTCTGCCCTAAAGCTTTCTCTACACTGTTAAAGAAATGTCATATAATTTACTGCAGGACTATAGAAAACTGCACAGCTTGTTAAAGCAGGTGAGAGTACACATCCTGATCTTCTAATGATGCCCACTGATGGCCTGTGGGACATTTTCTTTAATGACAAATTTCCCAAATACATCACCTCTTTCCTTGCCAACTGTGAGCAAGATGACTTACATAGGCACAAAACACATGTGAGTGTGTGTTGCACCACTTTTAGGGAGTGGCGGCACGGTGGTGTAGTGGTTGGCACTGTTGCCTCACAGCAAGATGATCCAGGTTCGATTCTGGGCTGTTCTGTGTGTAGTTTGTATGCCCCCCCCCCTCCCCTGCCCCAATGCTTGAGTGGGTGTCCTCCGGTTACTCTGGTTTTCTTCCACAGTCCAAAGACATGCATGTTAGGTTGATCGGTCACTCTAAATTGCCTGTAGGTGTAAGTGTGTGTTGGCCATGCGATGGATTGACAACCTGTCCATGGTGTACCCTGTCTTCGCTGATGATGCTGGTATTGGCTCCAGCCCCTGTCTGCATGACTGGCAGGTTAAAGAGGATAAGAAGAAGAATAATATATAGGGATCGTTTTTCAACAGGTTTGTTTATTCCCTATTGTAATTTACTGATATAGAAACTATAGCATGTGGCTGCCTGGGCATAGACAATTCACTTATATACTTTAGCTGCAGTGCAAGATTTAATTGGGTTACATGTACATTAAAAGGAAAAACACAACAAACCCAGCTGGAAAAGGTAACTGGGTAATGTTAGGTAATGCTCAATGCTAGTCTGGAACTAATGCAAATCACTGAACTAAAATGCGCTATCTGGTTTTTAATGGACTAAAAGCTGTCTGTTCAATTCATTAGGTTTCCATAATCATAGTGATCTATGAAAATGGGATATTTAAAGAGCTGCCAGGACATTTATATATATTTTTAATAATTCTAAATTTGCAAGGAATTTGCGTATTTTCTTTTTGCTCTGGAGCTGTGAGTCTAATGTTTCTAAGTAGAAGGTGAAGCATACAGCCTTCGGGTTATCATCGTGTATCACTCATCATTTCAATTAGGAATTAGTTTCAGATTCAGACCTTGTAGGTATGCTTTAGTTAGTCTGTTGCTTTAGGAGTAAAGGAACAATTAAGTAAATTTCATATTTAGCCAGATTGTCCAAGGGTTTTTCTGCTGAAACTCTTCTCTCTTACACACAGACACACACAGACACACACACACACACACACACACACACACACACACACACACACACACAGCGAAATAACTTTTCACACCATGTGATGCACAGTGTACACCGTTCCTTGTGTAGGTGTAGGTGTATAATTACTGACTGTAGCCCATCTGTTGTTATGGACAATTTGCCAGCTTCTGTATACTCCACCCATTAGTGTAAAGTGACCATCACAGGACCACTGCAGTGTGACTCTCACAAAATGAACTGGATAATAAATGCACCTGCTAAAATAGCCAGTACGTGTACTTACATTATTTGTGTATCGTATTGTGTTTTAATAAAGTGCTTTATTGGGATAGTATAAATAAGCAGAGCATTTGACACATTGTCAGCCAATCATATTTGAGCTGGATCATAGACTGGACTCTAAGCAGCTATGTCAGATCTAGTTTAGCTAAAACAACTACTGTATATGTGAGAGGAACTAACTATCTAATCCCATGACTGGAATGCAGTCCACTTCCCATAATTCCCCTTTATGGGAATTTATTACGCAGTATTGTAAATACCTTTATATACGTAGGGGAATTCACAACTGCAATTTCATTTTGTTTATTTTAAAACTATATATAAAGTTCCCATGGATTGGTTATGCATAGTGACAAATTGAACATTAATAGTGTAAGTCTATGTGGGTTTTTATTCCCTTATGTGTGAAGTAATACAGTATATTATTTCTTTTGAATGAGAGATTATCTCATGATGTCTATCTATGTATGTAATACCTACTTACAGACTTGATTTGGCAACATTTGTAATGTGTTTTTCCCCCATTCCTTCAAAACAAATTAAATTAGTAATT
>JAOVVF010000014.1:6824940-6843041 GCA_028565595.1 Duopalatinus emarginatus
CCCTCTCTCACACACACGCACACACACACACACGCATCTCTGTCTCTCTCTCTCACACACACACACCCACACACACTCATCTCTGTCTCTCTCTCTCTCTCTCTCTCACACACACACACACACACTCATCTGTCTCCCTCTCTCTCACACACACACATCTGTCTCCCTCTCTCTCTCAAACACACACACACACACTCATCTGTCTCCCTCTCTCTCACACACACACACACTCATCTGTCTCCCTCTCTCACACACACACACACACACTCATCTCTGTCTCTCACACACCTCCGCATTTTCTCATATCTGCAATAAAACATTGTTAGGGGATTTCCAGCAGCTCGAACAACGCAGAAATGAGTGTAGCTGAGATATAAAAACTCGAGGATGTTCACCACCAACACCAGACAGCACGAGCGACTCGGTGTGTGTGTGTGTGTGTGTGTGGCGCGTGGCGCCATTAGGGATGAAACCACGCGATGATCCTCCGCTGTTATTCAGGCACAATGGTCACACACACGCACGCGCGCGCGCACACACACAGTGTATTAAATCTATGCAGAGATTTACACATGCAATACGGAGACAAATGCTAAATTAGTCCATCAGTAAATAATGTATACTTACACATTAAATTCCTCAGCAGTCACATTCACACATAATAAAGTCAATAACTGAAAATAAGAAGAGATGTAGCTAATTATGCGTGCACGTGGCTCTGTGTTTAATCTCCTACAAATACAAAATCATTTAAAAAAATTCTCGTTTAAAAAGAACCCTAAAGCTTTACTCTTAATGATGGTATATTAAATAAGCCCGTCCGGATCCAAGCACACCTTCAGTAACCGAAACGAAAAGAACAAAATGCCACCACGGCATAAAATTCGCGGTACGGTCAGGCAACCGGAAGAAGGCGGGGCCAGGCCAGTTATTGGTGTAGCTGATGTAGAGGGCGGAGCTATGTTTACAATTGGTTAGATTTAAAAGAGGGCGAGGCTAGGGTTTAAAATTGGTTGGGCTTGTATAGAGGGCGGGGCTAAAATGTACAAGTGGTTAGATGTAAAAGAGGGCGGGGATAGGGTTCACAATTGGATGGTTTTGTATGGAGGGCGGGACCAAGGTTTACAATTGGTTGGGCTGGGGCCGTGCCTGTTTTTAGAGGAGCTGTAATAAGGCCAGAGTCGAGTAAGTGGAAAAAAAATAAATAAATCACACCCAGTTTTACCACTAGATGGCGACATTGGGACATTTTCACAAAAATTAAACTGAAATGTAAAAATCTTAATTTACAAAGTTATTTTTAATTTATATTAATATTTAAAATTAGTTTAAAAAATCAAACTAAAATGTAATTTCATGGTCTGTGAAAGAGTCCTCTAGAATATCCTACTTAAATTCATATTTTACAGTGTGTTAATGTTTAAAAAGCAGTGAACTACTCTTCTGACCACAGTACCACATGCACAGAGCAGTGGGCAGCCCCTATTCACAGTGCCTGGGGTGCCTGGGGTGCCTTGCTCAAGGGCACTTCAGTCGAGTCCTGCTGGTTGCGGCGCCTGAACCTGGGACCTTCTGGTCTTAAAGCTGGTTCCTTAACCACAAGCCTACGGCTGCTCCCTAGTGCAGTCCCTATTAATATTAATATACTAAAAAAAAAAGCAAAACTTAAACATAGATGCTTTTTTAAACATCTCACACTATGTTAAATTATATTTAAAGTTAATGAAGAGTCCATTACATATTTCAGTGTTGCACATACAATATTGTTAAAAGTATATTAAGAATTAATGGCTTTTATAAACAGATTTGAGGCACTGTTTTTTTCAGTGTGTCGAGCTTTGTGTCTCTAGACAAATACAGCGCACTTTGTAGTAAATACAAATCACTGTTTCATGTCCTTAATAGTGCATTTTAATAGTGCAGAACTCTATGTGGGATTCAAAATGAGTGGCCCTCTTTGGGAAATCCATAATTAGTAGACACATAACTATTAAAGAAGAGCAAGTTCCGTAATACAGTTTTATAACAGAATGATCAAAATGTAAAAAATAGAAATACTGATCTTTAGGACATTATAGACATTTTTTGAAGCCTTTAGGTCCTACAGGATCCAGTTTATGTCACAGGTAGGAAGGAGACAAAGAAAGAAAAAGGGGCCGAGATCATACATTTAACCTGGGTACAAATCATTTTCAACACCTGTATTAACTGTATCACCCACCCTACTGAAATGGAGGTTGTTTGTGAGACAACACCAAAACCCATTTGAACTCAGATCATTTTATCTCGTTTTAAAATCTAAAGGAACTTATAAGGTTATTGGCATATTGCGAGGGATGAAAATCATTGAGGTATAGGAACAAAATAATCAAATCCATAATAGACCTCAAATCCATCAATTACAAACATGTTAAAATCAAAGAAACACCCAAATGGAAAAGCATGATGAGGTGCTTACATAAGTGTTAAGTGATAATAATTAAAATAATATTTTAAGTATAAAACAAAATACAGAATAATATGCTAAATATAAGTATTGTGTGATGTAAGAAAAAATATGTAACAATGTAATGCTAGGATACACCCCCAGCTTCATTTAGTTATACAGTCACAAATGAATAAATAAATAATGAATAAAATAGACACAGATAAAGAATATTTAAATATTACAATATTAAATATTAATTTACAAGCAATCCATCTTGATTTAAAAAAAGATTCAATTCATTATGTTTTTGATAAATATTTGGCTAGGAGGACGACATGAGCATATTTCCCTCACAAAAAAATTATTTTGTACTTAGGAAGGGTGCTAATATTTCTGACAGTTGACTAACATTAGGTTCATATCTCACATTACTGGATTTAGTCTTTTTGCATACAATTTGCACTGTATTGGAAATATACATAGTGACTTCAATACCATATGCAAAAACAGAAACCAGCAGCGAAAGACTTTACACAACTTTATTGAAGTTCTGTATATAAATACACATGCACATTTCAAATGTAAACCCAAGTGAACTCAAGTGCAGCAAAACGCTGAAACCCCCTTTCGTCATGCAAGGATGTCAGAGTTACCTTTACAAAAGACTCCAAGCAATAGCACATCCTTTAACAGACCTAAATCCCATTCCCCTTTTATACTGCTGGACGATACATATTCTCTTTTCATGTGGTCTTAAATACATTTGTTTTGCAATGCTTACATATAAATAAATAAATTTATCAAATGTGCACTCACAGAGTGAATTCTTATATACATTATTTATAAAGCCTACAAGTCAGTCTCACACAGTCTGATTATCCCTGTGCCCACACTCCCTATTACACAAAGCACGTACAGCAGTAGCCCCACTTTTTTGCCTATTTAATATTAAAGGCGATTCAATCACTCTCCCCATAGCCCTAAACTTAATCCAGAAAAAAATCTCCTTGAAGGCATCAATCCCAAAAAAAAACCCAAAAAAAAACAGGTCAATTCCTCAGTCAAATACATTCTGGTTGCCAATCTGGGAAAACTGGCAAATTTCAGCAGTCACTAGAGCATGTGTTTGAGGGGTTATGCGTAGGATTGTGTGTGTTTGTGTGTGATGAACAAGTAAACTTGCACCTATGGCTGAATCTATGCTAGGTCTGTATGTATGAGAAATGCAAATAAACTAATATCTGTGCAAACAGGCAACAGTCTGAGATTAGATTTAAGGCGAGGTGATGGAGGCAAAAGACAAACCTATTGCATCACCAAAATGTTCATAATCTCATTAAAAAGCATCTATGGTGAAAAAGAACAAGACATACATCTGAAGCAATGGTAAAGCTGTTTTTCTTTGAAGTCATATCTTTAAGAAAACCTTTGTTTTTGATGTAGCTTAAGGTCAAACAGTCAGGAGACCCTTAATTGCCAGGCTTAAGTTACCCTAAAAACCCATAAGGAGGCATACAGCAGCACAATTGACTAAAGTTTTTACAATACATATCAGTGCTCTTCTGACATGAGTGAAATAGCATCTCGAAACATTTACCATTGGTTTAAAGAGAGAGCTTTCTGGGCAGCTGATATGCTGCACATCAGAAAGCTATATTCCACTTCTGCAGTATGTGTGGCACTAATACTAGGTCTAAAAACAAAATGGAGTGTGCAGCAAAAACAGGCAAAAAAAGTTTCTTTATCCTTAAAACCCAGAGGTTCACTGTCCATCCAATATTATATACAAGGCAAAACTGATAAAACCTATAAATGTGTCTCTCAAGAAGAAAATAAAGAACATCACACTACAACGAAAAAAAAATAATTAACAAACAAACTGAAAGAGCAGCATTGCTGACTTCCAGGCATCACATTTACGTATGTTTAGCTGGTTCAGGCTTTCTTTTACCATCAGAGCTATAGACATGTCGAAGCAGGGGAACCATGTGGAAAAATAAAAAAAAAGGGGGGAAGAATTAACATCACCCTGCTGTTATAGAGGCTAAAATCACAAGGGCTCCTATCAGCCAGCCCATCCTTCTGTGGTACTCTCTGGTCTCGCTGCTCTCGATATGGCTTCAGATGACCGACCAAACCATTCTGCAATGCCAGGTCTGTCCCCACCTCAGTTGGTGTTCATGGAAATGTCATTTGGCTCCAGCTCTTCATCCTGCTCATTGTCATTTAGGTCTTCCTCTTCTTCATCGTCGTCCTCGTCACTCTGGCCGTTGACCCCCCTTGCCAAGCTGCTCTCTTGCTCCTCGGCATCCTCGCGGTCTAAAGCAAAGTAGCCCGTTCCTTTTACGGTGTCCTGGCGCTGGTAGAATAGGACATACGCCGCTTTGGACTGCAAACAGACAGACACACACACACATTTTGGCAGACGCTTTGTATTAGCTATTTCAAATGTCCAAATGAATATCGCATTCCAAAGCTAAAATGTAATATGAAATGTATAAAGGATCTCTCACCACAATCTGATCCTCACTGACTAGAGACACAATGCTGTCATCGAAGTTGTACCACTTGTCATCATCCTTGTTTTTGGCATAGGCCGTATCTGTGAATCGATTTAATGTGCATGTTAAAGTAAATCCATACTGGTGACCATGTGCATGTTTGTATGTATACACTCACAGTGGCCTCCTCCCATTCCCCCGTAGTGGTTAGACACAGCAATGAGGTCGTAGCGGCACGGCCCAGCGTTGGGGTTGATCAAGAACTCAGACATGTCCAGGTCACTGAAGAACAACAGACGTCTTTGCTTTAGGCAATCATACCAATAACATCACATGTCAAACATTTAAAATATACTCATATATAAATTGTGTGTGGTTATTAGTTTTTAAATGTATATGAGAATCATGTGACAGTTAATCTAAGTTTATACAAGCCTACCGAAGGGGAAAGTCCACCAATGAGTCTAGCTTATCCCTCATGTAGCGGCTATAAGAGAAGCGCTTCAGATGGACCACTAGTACAGGAGGCAGGGACCAGAGGTCTAGCTTCTTAGTTGCCTGCTGGTGCTGCTTACAACTGGGACAATACCTGGAATCACACACACACACACACACACACACACACACACACACACACAGTTAACATACACATATACATGTTTATATATATTATGCACTATTACTAGTTACAATTTTTTTGTTTAGATTTGCGACTGTGTGATTTGTTCTGATTTATTTAAACTATTCTTCAGGCCACCCAAAGAGGATGGGTCCCATTTGAGTCCTCTTAAGGTTTCTTACTGTAATTTTAAGGCTTAGGGTTAGTTTTGCCACCGTATTGCTAAACAGGGTTTTCTTAGTCTGTTAGTCTCAGATTCTGTACGGCTGCTTTGACACAATCTTCATTGTAAAAAGTGTTGTATAAATTAATTTGCCTTGACATTTAAATTTGTTAAAAAAGAAAAGAAATAAACTATGTGAGATATATTATGTTTGGTTTATTAATAAAGAATGAGGCATTAAATCACAAACATTTAATGGTGAATATAAATAGTTTTGTGTAGGTCCACATTTGGTCAAGTGTCCGTCTTGCCAAGAGCTGGTCTACTTACAGCAAACAATCAACCAATAACACGTTCAATGTAATCATTAATGCAAGACCGGTTTGGTGTCCAAAGTTCGTTTCTTCAGTATTGCAGAGAGGCTAACAAGTAAGGCAGACCAAAAGTGTCCATTTTAGCACCATGCCAACTTAACTAAATTATCATACACTCACTCTAAGCATTATTGAACAAAAACACATATCTGGTGTCTGACAATATAAGATAAAAGGCAATCTATAAAATGGAGGCAAGTGCACTGTCCAACAGCAGCCATTCTCATTCAGTTTCATCCCTCCTTGCTGAACTAAAATGTGAATATTCACGTTATGTGGCCTCAGAGATGCTGGCCTTCATCTCTATAGTCATGTTCTCTGTGCCAATGCTTCACTCTGGACAATGATCAGACTCAGGTTGTTAGTGCAGCCCACTGTCTGGATGAAATTGTATACTAGAAAATAAACTAATTAGTGTTATATCTCTAAACCTGATTGTATGTTATTGTACATAAATTACACTGAAGTGTCAGGAAAACTGATGCACCAGTCTAATAGGTAGGTCCCCCATGGGGCATGGACTCCACGAGCTTGAGGAAATATTCTGTAGGCAATAAACACCATACTTCCTGCAGAACAATTCACAATAATGTTGTATTCTGAGGTGTAGGATTTCTGTGTTCTACAGTGTGTTGCATGGCATCTCGTGTTCGATGTGTTCGACAGCTTTGAGATCTGTTGACTTAGGTTTGAACGGCAAAACCCCAACCTCGGCTAAATGTTCCTCGAACCATAATTTGGTGTCTCTAGAAGTGTGTGGTGGTGCATTGTCCTGTTGGAAGAGGCCAAACCCATCAGAATGAATACAGGACATGAATGGGTGTAACTAGTCAGAAATGTGGCACACACCGTGTTTACCTGACAGATACGTTAGCAGATGTACCAGGGGTCAAAGGGGTCCCATGGAAAGGCAGCTTAACAAACCTAATAACATTATGGAGCCACCACAAGCCTATGCATTTTGCATAACTATGTCTACATAACTTGCATAACTATGTCTACATAACTATGTGACAGTTTTTTTTGCAGTTTAGTGTATTTTGGCATTTTCTTTGTTTGGGTGCAAAAACTGTGAACTGAACTTGTGACACCGAACGTGTCTTGATGATCACCTAAATTTGAAAGAAATGGCAAATTGTGTGTCATTTTTTGGCACTTCCAAAAAAGGTAATAAAAAAAAAAGAGAGAGAGAGAGAGGGGAGAACCAAATATCAAAATATTAAAGTAAGAGTTATGAAAGAGTTTACTGGTGAAAATGTCACCATTGTCTCTAATCTCACCATGGGTCCTCTGCTCCTAACTTTTCTTTGGTAGTGAAGAGTTCTATGCAGTCCTTTAATTTAAAGAAGGCCTTCTTCTGAGGTTTGTATTCCATGCTTTCATGCTTCTCAATGTCCTAGAAAAAAAAGAGGCATCAACATGGTCATCACTAGTAAAAAAAAAAAAAATCAATGGAAAAGAAAACAGAACGACTCTGTGAATTTTACCTCTACTATACTTTCATCAAAGTATTTCTTCTTCATCTCTGGCTCCCAGTCCAAGGAGAGATAGGATCTGTCTGTGAGGCACAGAATAAATCATAAATCTCACAGCTGATGGTGTTTGAAATGTCAGTGCTGCTGATATATAACTACTAAAAGATTTTAGCATTGAAATACATAGCTAAAATGTTTAAGTACACAATGGCAGGGTAATGTAGGTTTGACTTTTTTGTTTAAGTCATGGAACGTCATACCGCTGAGTCGAAGGTGTCCCTCATCGAATCGGATCTGTCGTGGTTCTTCTTTAATAAAACTCAGATCAGTCTTGCCCATGTTGTTGAACTGGAATGTGAAAAGTCGCTTTTTGTGGCCTGTGAGCTGCTGGCCTTTGGTCGTGTTCTCTGGGCCTACTCCATTCTCCAGGTCGTTGTCCCCGCCCACCGAATCCTCTGATTGGCTGTTATCATTCTCTGATGGGAGTTCCTGGTCCTGACTAGATTCATCGTCCTGCTCATCAGTCTCCATTTCACCTAGAGAGACATCAGAAAGACTATTCTGTAAAGACCAGTGTCTTAGGCCTATAAATGGATGTTTTTGCACATAATTTTACTTTTTCCAAATGTATTTGCTCAGACTACATGTAGTTGGTGTCCAGTTCCACATTTAGTTATAAAAGTCTATCAGAGGCAAAATCTTTTGTGTGAATACATGCCTACACGTTAAACTGTGTGTTAAACTGCATCCAGTTCTTATGTAATGTGATTCACACTTAAATGCAGTTTAGTACTGTTTGCTTTTGTATATAACAGTGTGAAGCTGAAAGTCATCAGCCATCGTGGACAACCTGAAGCACCATTACCTTACTCTCAACCTCAGACACTGTGTGGCCCATGGGTGGAGAATCTGATTTATTCTTTTGTACACTCACTTGGCCCAAATCTTTAGGATCTTGAAGGCTACAATGTGATTGGCTATCTGTGCCTTTGCTGGTTTACCAGTAGAAAATCAGTGAGCTTTTCAAGTAATATACAGTCACTGGACTAAGTACAATGCCCTTAAAAGTTTGATTCAATGCAGCTAGCAGTCAGCCAATGAGTTTGTGTTTGGTTATCCCAGAAGTAGTGGGATGATAGCACAGTTTCACTCAGAAATGAAATACAGACAAGACGTGCTATTTTTCACCATGCAGCTTCATTTAAAGCAAATATATGTAGATTTTGGCATGTAGTTCGAAAAAGATTTTGGCTGAGCAAAAAATTGGATATGAACTTTATTAGCTTCATTATCTTTTGTTGTTTTAGCCAAGCAATTTCCTTTAACCATTTTTTTTCAAACCATTCACAATAAAAGTGTTACATGCTTTGTTAGTAGCAGTCCTGAAAAATGATTCATACAAAATTAATTTAAAGAAAATCTCAGTATAGTTATTACCACTACCAGTCACATATATATCTGTTTGTGATGTTATTTTGAAGATTTATAAATGCATTCCCATGCCTAGTTCTGTCCTCGTGCTATGGAGGCCTTTTATTTCTGATGGTTTTAATCAAGGTTAATGTTCCAACAATTTATAAGACGTGTAAGACAAACTGCAAACCAGAGGATCTTAGCTTACAGAAAGCAGACGTGAGTCAGCAGAAATGTTAATGACTGTTTCTAAGGTGACTATGTTGTTACCTAATTCAACCCTGAAAATAAAGGCATTACAGATAAGCAACATACAGAATTAATCATGTTATATTATAAAATTTGGTGCTACAACTTAAATGTATTACACTGTAAAACTGCAGAGCATGTCAGATGGTATAACCTTCAGCACAGGATGAGTGTGCTTGTTTACTTGAGCTTGCTTGTACTTAAACTGATGAACATGCTTTTTGTGAAGACAAGGGCATGAGATTAAAGGATGCACTCAAACAGCATGCTTACTGGGCGAGCCCTCCTCCAGAATACCGTTAGTGGCATTGCCGTTGATGGCGTGCTGCTTGGACAAGTGCGTTTCCTCACATTCCTCTTCTTCCAGAGCTGAGCGCACAAAACGACTGCAAATGTGACACAGAGAAATATTTTAACAGTGCTTTAATAATAATCGCTCAAAAAATTCATTCAGGCTGTGGCAAAGAGAGAAGTGGGGAAGCAAAGTTGTCCGGGGAGTTGTGTGGGGGAGTTCATGCAAACAGAGGGAGGAAGTGGAAGGGACCTTGAGGAAGCCATACCACAGACGGAGAAGTAGCAGGTTGTAGAACTTCTCCTCGCTGAGAGTGCGTGGGATGGTTATGAGGAAGGGTCGGCCAAACAGCGGTGTGCTAGTATGGTTATAGCCAGACTGCTTATACTTCTCTCGCAGGTGCACAGGGATCACCACATGCTCCGTGTCCTCTAACCGGTTTACTCCAACTTCAAATCTGCACAGACGCAACACAATATCATATTGTTATGACCAAATTCACACAGCTAATACTAAACTAAACCACTTACCAAATAACCAAGAAGCATGTGCAACAAGACTTTCTGAACTAGTGGTATAACCTTAGAGGTGAATACTGGATATATGCATGTTAATTATTGTAAATCATCTGCACAAACACTATGTCTATGGTACTTAAACATGGCACAACACTGCACTAACCGCAGTAATAAACTGAATGTAAACAGAAGTTGTCTTCAGACCACACATGTATAAAGATTTGCCAAAATAAAAAAAAAACATGATAAGCAAGTGCTGAAAAAAAACAGGTTGAAAACTATAAACTGTAAAACTGGATGTGGAAATGTTTTGGGTTTTTTTTCATTTAATACTGCAGTAGTGAAACAGCCTAAAACCATACTAGCTAACTGTGATTTCTTTACCATTATAACCATTATGTATTAGTAATTATTAAGCTTTAGGCTCGAAGTTGTTGCATTTAAGCAATAATACACAAGAGGGAACGCAATATCGTGAGATATTGGCACTGGTGTGCTGTAGTCGTAGTAGGCACGAGGCCACAGGCGTTATAGCACAAATGATATAGCACAAACCTCAAGTGTATTATTGCAATTATACCACAGTTCCGTTATAAGCCTTTATTGATTTTAGGATAAAGAGAATGGAAAAATACAATTTGTATGTTTATCAACATTCCATGAGGTAAAATAGTTTCATTATGTCAGATGGCCTGCTGCTGAAAAATCAGACTATAACAATCGAGGAGCATCAATAACTACCCAATAATTATTAAACAGATAATAAGCATAAATACATCAATTCATAAAATAGGATTTATGAACTCACCATAATTCATTTTGCAGATGTTGCTGGTTTGTTTATGGCTGCGCTGTTCGGCTTGTAAACGCTGGCATCGTTGCTAGGGTTATGTGTGTATGTGACGGAGTGATATTTCAAGAGCTTTGGTCTCAGTGCCATTATCGTGTAATAACAGCACTCATGGAACATCTGGCAGCCAATCAGACTGCAGGGGAGGAACTAACTGGTATAATACAGCAATATATACTGTATATATCAAAACCTAACCATGAGATTTCTCCGGTCACCACACATACACCGTTGGTCAATTTTTACATTTCTACCGATACTGCTAACCATAAACTAATCATAATACTTACACAAAGATGTCATCCCTTTCCATTATACTGCTCAGGTTCTCATTGGTTGCAAAGATTCGATGGAACCGGTGGTTGTAGATATCTGTGACAATCATCTAAACAGCAACAGCAAAGAAAAAAAAACAGTTGAAGGCAGTAATTGTTTCTCTTATGACCTAATGTCTGCGAAACCATGACCGCTTACCTTTTCTGCAGGTACTCCAGACAGAGCCGAAAGAGAAGCACAGAGGTCCGAGATGTAGCCGACTTTGGGTACTGTCAGCTTATACTGTAAAGGACAGATATATGTAGGAGAAAGTTAGAGTGGACATTTAAAGACTTGAAAGTCTTGCTACAGGGTTGAGACTGGGACTAATGTACAGTATATATATATATATATATATATATGTATATATATGTATATATTTATTGTGGTTCTCCATCAAACAGCATGAATCAGGAATTAAACCAAACGCAGGACTATCCACACCCTGGGATAGACAATTACTAAAATTCTAACTGAGATTTATAAATAAATGAAGCATACATTTGCCCTAACCAATTGGTAGATTTTACACGGATTACAGGTTTCAGAAAATCAAACTGTATGTCTTGGTGTCATTTGTAAAGCTGAGCCATGTGGCACCATCTGGTGGAAAGGCACTATCATTTACCTGAGTGGGTTTGGCGAGAGGGTCCAATCGCACCAAGTAGACCTCTAGCGTACGCTCTTTCTTCATGGGCAGAGGAAGAGTTAAATAACAGAACGGATCAAAAGTCACAGAGACCTTGGAACACACAGGGCAGACCAACGTGGACTTAAATAGGCCGTGAAAAATATCTACGATAATGGAGTCGTTCCTTTTGATGTGTGTCTCCCAGGCTTCTTCAGCTACTACCTGAGAAGTGAACACACAGATTTAGTGCAAGCAGTAGTGATGTGTGCACAGTAATGACAAGGTGCTTAACACAATGGTATAAAACCAAAGCAGGTACTATTTTGCATATTAAATAATGCATCAAGGTTCTGTCTTGTAAAAAGTGTTTTAAAAGAAAAAAATTTATTATATGTTTATAAAATGAGCACGTTTGGCAGTAATGACTGGTAAAAGGTATAATCTGTAGTCCTTGTTAGTAATTGTATTTATATATATAAAAAAAAAAAAAAAAAAAAAAATTTCGGGACCCAACAACAGGACAATGCTCCACCACACACATCTAAAGACTGCAAATTAACACTTAAAGGAACACTCATCTTTGGGGTTTTGCCATTCTTACAACGTTATCAAACGCCATGTAACATGCTGTGGTGGACAGAAATCCTACACCTTAGAATACAACAGAATTGTGGACCGTTCTGCAGGAAGTATGGTGCTTATTACCTACAGAATATTTCAACAAGCTTGTGGAGTTCATGCACTGTGGGGGACCTACCAAGTATTACACTAGTATATAAGTTTTTTTGGTACTTCAGTGTAAATAAAAACATGATTTGAGTCAGGGAAAAAACCCCATTGTATGATGTTACAAAACTGCTGCCACCTTAACAACAGTGAAATAATAATTCTCAGTCAGCACTGTATCAGAAGTGTCAGGTCACTGGCAGCATGTTGGTATGCATTACACATGCCACACATAAAACACCATAACAACCAATCAAGAGAGAGAAAGAGAAAGAGGCAGGCTGTGCGAGGTACCTTGTCTGGTCTTCCATCAGCATCTTTGAGTTGGATATAAGGCTTCTTTCTGATGCGGTTCAAGTCCTCGTGTAAGCCGTCGAGAAGGAAGGCCAGCAGTTCGTGGGAATCCTGTTGCTGATAGCCTGAGAACTGAGGGGCAAAGCGCCCTACTTGAGTCTAAACACACAGACAGAACACTTTATTTGCTTTAAGAACCACTAAACGTTGTAAAGGCTTATTTCACATAAAACAAAAACAGACGCTTTTTCTTTTAGTGCCAGTTTTTATCTGTAAACTAATTTGGTTTAACGTAATATAATGACAACGTAATATAAAAACAAACAAAAAAAAAGACAAAACAGTGTGTGAAGCTCTACTGCATCCCTAATAAATCCCTAAAACAAATAATAATCTCAAAGCATTATCCTCTGTTCATTCTGTCTTGAATATTTGCCACTTACCTTGAAAGGTCTTGGAGTGACATAGCTGTATTTGCCCGACCAGAGCTGCTTAATGAGCTCAGCGTAAGCCTTAGCAATCTCTCCTTTCATTCCTAAAGGGTTGTCCTCGTTCAGCTCATCCTGGTATTTGTCCTTCAGGAAGTATTCAGTGAGTGGAGGAATATTACTCAAACACTGCAGGACACAAACACAAAGTAGAGTGAGAAAGATCCAGACTGCTAGAGTGAAGGAAAAATAAATAAATAAATAAATAAATAAAGTCTGTCACAAAATGGAAAAAAATGTGTACAAAGTACACACAATGTCAGCTTGTTCAAGCAGACAGACTGCTGCAAGTGTCATCACAACACTCAGCAGTACCAAGCATCAATGCTCATCCTGCAGGTACCTGCAGGGGCACTTTCTGCTGAAACCACAAATTCCTGCTGGCTGAGGAATGGTAACAGCATCATGAGGTTTTTCAGTATTCTGTAAAAACTGCAATCTATCTTCTAATATTTAACTGAGGTTTTTAATCAGACTTTATGTACATCTCTCTCTTTAGGACAGACACAAAATTAATTAGTTTATAAATTCATAAACAAATGCACAGTAATTATACAATCATTGTCTGATTGACAGATCCTGATCTGATATCAGCAGCCAGCAGATTACTCATGCGTTTACATGAACAATAAGCTTCTATATTTTATAATAGACACCTACATTTAAAACCAATGAAAGATTCAGTGCATGCACAATGTTAACGTGTTACATTTCATCTTACTATCGACAACCGAAGTAAGACAGCTGAACTAACAGACTGATTTTTCCCATTAGCAAATTCTAAAAATAAACTGATCAGTTTGTTGTTCAAATATAAATTATCGCAGATTATGAAACTATATGTAAACACACCGACTAATTTCAGTGTATTTCCCCACAACGGAAATGTGTATTAATGCTAAGACGATGCGATCAAAAGTGTGTATTTCATACCTGACAAAATACCAACGTAAACATGAACCTTTAAGATTAGCATTAGCTGCATAATCGGATCTTAAAAATCACTGATACACTTTTAAATATTACTCTAAAATCTAATTGAATATAAAACATAAAAAACAATATAAAACATTGTTAGTATCAAAGCAGTGAAAAGGAAACATTTCTTATCATTATTTGTAACATTTATCATTATTTGAAGGTAGTAGATGAGAAGAGCTGAATCCATGTCCTACCTGTGTAGCAGAGTTCATGAAGCAGGTATTGCCCAGGTTGGAGAGGCCACACAGGCCTGCCTTTTCACTGTGTCTACTCTGGTCCGAGTAATCATAGCTGTTATACGAAGTGTAGGGTGAAAGGCTGTAGCTAGAGTTTTTCACACTGCAGTGAAAAAAGTGCACAGAGAGACAGAGAGACAGATGGGGGAATACAAGAAAAAATATATATATAATTAGAGGAAGCAAGAATCCAGATGCATGGTCCAAAAAGAAGCTGCATCACATCAAAATTAAAGCGCTGACTTGTGTTTCCTGTTCCCGTAAACAAATAACCAAATCCTATTACTTCAAAAGCCTATCCTCCTAAATGCCTAAACGTCCTACAGTCCAAACTGTCCTCGAGCGCAGACAAACATAAGCTCAGTGACTATGATCAGCACTCCAAGTCTCGCATGTCCTCCCCGCCAAGGCCCCAGTAAAAGCACAAGGCTTTGCAGCAGACCTCTGGGTGCAGTGCACGCCTCGGTCCCATTGATCTGGCTGTGTGGTGTCGCCGCTCAGCACTCTCTCGAGCCTCTCCGGCCTCAGGCACCACCAGCAGCACAGGAGCATCTCCCCTCGGCCGCCATGCCCCCACAAACATGCACAGAGAGAGAGAGAGAGAGAGAGAGAGAGAGAGAGAGAGATAGAGAGAGAAAGAGAGAGAGAGAAAGGGAGAGAGAGAGAGATCAAGAGAAGGGGGAAAGGAAAGAGGAAAGCAGCTCCCAGTTACTGCTGAGGCAGGGGAGCTCTGCAGGCCAGGGGTGTCATCCGAGCTTGTCCTGTCCCTCCCGCTCCAAACAGGAGAGATGGAGAGTGTGAAGGGAAGGGGAGGAAGAGAGATGGTGTGGGGTTGGGGAGGGGGATATTTATAGAATAGAACAGCAGCAGCAGAAAGCTAGTAAGGCAGCTTCAGTAGCCGGCAGGATGATCGGCTGGGGGGAGGGGGGGAAAGAGAAAGCGAGAAAGAGTAAGATAGAGATAGATAAAGATAGAGAAAGAGATAGAGAGAAAGAAAGAGAGAACGAGAGAGAGAGAGAGAGAGAGAGAGAGAGAGAGAGAGAGATAAAGAGAGAAGAGAAGCTAGCTGAGGTTGCAGTATACTAAGCAATCCAGGTGATAAGCACCGAATGAGACTTGGTACGGCACTCTTGTTGTGTGACTAAGCATTTCTGTGCAGCTCTAAAATCCAATATACAGAGATGAGATGCCTGTAATTGAGCACACTAGACTAAACCCTGCACTGGATAGTGCACACACGAAAAAGAAGAAAAAAAAAAAATTAAAAAAATAAAAAAATAAAAAAACACACACACCCGGTGTGAAGGTCATAAAGACTGCAGAGTATGCAGAGACAAAAAAGCACCCAGAGACAGACAAAGATGGAGAGTGTCAAAGAGATAGAAAGAGAGCAAAGTGTCTAAGAGGACAAATATACTGAAGGATAAAAGACAGATACGAACACTGTTACGGAGCATTTCACATCACCGCTAGATGCACGTTAATTATTTATTAGATACTTCTTTAGCACAAATGGTGCTATCCAAGACTGACACAACATCTGCAATTCAGCACAAAAAAAACAACACTTTTCTACAATTACAGGCCATAATATTCCACCTATGTGGTCACTGCTACAAGAAGAATTCAATCAGTTAAACACTTTCTATTTCCACCTTTCATACTTCCATGCCTTGGGTAAAAGAGTTGGTTAAAGATACATTTAAACAGGAGGATGTAAACCTCGTAAAAGGTTTCAAACTAATTTGCTACGAATAAGATGCAGCATAATGAGGCAGTAAGCGGGAACTATTTGTGTAGTGTCCTTGACACAGACGAATGTGATCTCTGTATTTAACCATTTGTACAGTAAAACGCACACACACTAGTGAACACTAGGGGGCAGTAAACACTCGGAGGACAGCCTCAAACCACAGCGCCTGGGGAGCAGTACGGGGGGGTAGGTGCCTTGATTAGGGTACTTCGGTCATTACTTGTCTGTTGCAGGGATCAAACCCAGGACCCTAACCACAAGGCCATGGCTGCTCCAGTGCTGAGAAGGATGCACAGCAGAGGAGACACAGGCAAAGTCTTAATTCTATCCCTGTTCTCAGTATGGGGTTTGGGCAAATTCTACCAAACTGGTATATAATCATATCTACAGTGAAACAACACGATGTAAGAAAACAGGTAATCATCTGATGGGCTACTCTGAACTCTATGATGTAAAAAATTATTTTTAGTCTATACAGTTGTAAAACACCAAAGGGTGGCTCTGTTTACGTAACGGACATCTCAGAGAGAGAAGATAAGAATGTGCGTTCTGTGTCTGTCTGGATAAAGGTTACTAGGTCTAGCTCCTTCTCTATTTTAGTTTCCTGTTTGTAAGCCTGGTACTTTAAGGTGACTCCCTGCCATGTATGAGAAGAACACTGACAACTGGGATTTGACACGTGGGATTTGCAGGGTTACGTGGCTAATAAATAAACTAACTGAGATAATAACAGAGTGTCAGGATCCATGTTTAACACCTACACCACTTAAGCCTCACCCACTCTACACCTTATCAAAGTCCACTGCTGTCTGGTTTGGAGAGTATTTTCAAGTTATGACTAATTACAAAGTATGTTCTTTTTCACGGCAGCGTCTAAGGTGTGGCATGGCAAAATATGACTGCCTCTATGGGGTGCCCCCAAGGCCACTGAATCAGAGCATGGTCAATATTCACTTCATTTACCATGTCAAACAGGAGGAAAGATACAACTCGACCACAGATCACGTCTCTGTTAATGGTATGTATACACGCAATTATATCAGCCAAGACTGGTGTTTTTGTGCAGTGGTAGTTTCTGTGCACAGACAATTTTTGCAGTCACATGAATATACTCTTGAGCAACTTAACAACTCAATTTGATGAAACAAAAAATTATTCTGTGCTCAATATATGTATATTCGTTTCAATATCTTATCCAATTATATATTAGTATTAGATATTTTACTGATATTTAAATGCAGTACATTTACTGCACTATTTTCTGATCCTTCAGATTTGTCTGGGTTTTTCAATCTGGGGCACAATATCCAGCCTGATATAAACCCATGAAAATTAGTTTGGAAAAAAAAGGGTGACACTAGTGCTAGGTAATTAATGGAAATATAACCGAAACTGACATTCAGACCCTCTAATTGACATGATCTTGCCCATGTCGGTTATTACGTTTTTGGGTTTTTTTTATTTCTCCTTTCCCCATGGTGTGCGTTCATATACTGTCCCTTTAAGAATACACTACTGCGTGTCTAGTCACGTGACTCGTTTTTTTTTTTTTGTTTGTTTTTTTTTTTACATTTCAGAGAACATTCAATTTACATTAAAACTAAAATATGAACTTATACATAAAGCGTTTTTATTTCATGTGATTTTATTGTGTGTCGATTACAGTTATTCAAAATATTTAATAAATAACCTTAAACAGTTCAAGTGTCCTTCAATTATTTTTTTAAATAACTGGTTTTATTAGAAAAATATCTCAGCTTTAATACTTTAGCATAATTTGTGTTGGTAAACTAGG
>JAOVVF010000014.1:6853068-6863399 GCA_028565595.1 Duopalatinus emarginatus
TGTGTGCTGTAACGTGATTGGTGTGATTACGCGCTTCTTTCATTTTGAAATGTTACATATTTTATGCGTGCATGAGATTTTTCATAATGTAGTGGAGTAAAAAGTAAGATATTTAACGTTCAAATGTAGTGTAGTTAAAGTAAAACCCCCTAAAATAAAAATACTCCAGTAAAGTACACAAAAAAAACTACTTAAGTACAGTAACAAATTACATTTACTTTGTTACTGTCCACCACTGTGCTCTGGTCATGTGCGTTCACTAATGTGTGTTTCACTGCACAGATAGGTTAAATACGGAGGTCAAATTCCTCTGTGTGCAAGCACAGTGGTCAGTGCGTCACTTCACTTGAACTATTAAAATGGGCATGATTATTCTCATTTTTGCATGAATAGGCAGGGTTACATCAGGATGTTCCTATTAAAGTGGCCAGTAAGCATAGAAAGCTACTAGATTGTTTACCATTATAAACATACAAGCCAATATAAACATTCCGCAGACCACATGTAAATGTTGCATATAATCAGTTTGGAGAAATTGTAATTTATTGTATCCATCTTCAGTGGCATTGTGGTGCAATAAGTAGCACTGCCTCTTACAGCAAGAAGGTTTTGGGTTCAATTCCCTGGTCAGGTGGGCAGGGTCCCAAAGACAAAGTGTGTCTGTCTTATTATTATTGCTGACATTATGTTACGGAAAAGACAAATGACCTTCATTTCCCAGCTTTATAAATTCACCCATATAGTTTTATTCCAAATGTATAAGCGCATAGAAAATAAACAATAATGCAGTGTACAGTACATTCAGGTCTACAACAATGCTACAGATCACAAAAAAATTAATGAAAGAATAGCAAAATAACAGACATTTTAGTGTTTACTACTATGACACCACAGTAAGAAAAAATAAAGGGCATTAATTGTGCACAGGTGTTTCTACAGAATATTGTGCAGAGCAATATACAATCTGAATCAGCACATGTATGGAGGGTACAGGAGTGACCTCAGTAAGAAATTTTTTAGTCCTTCTATGTAAAGAACTCAAGCACCATCCTGAATGCAGAGTCTTTCATATAAAACCTGTTTCTCTGTTTATTTCACTTTTATGGCTGGCATATGTGAAATACGTTCATGATTAACTCTCTTGGCTAACACATTAAATTCTAAAACTTCGTGTCCATCTGTTGCTCTGGAGGAGGGCCATCTTTACTAGGTGAAGCCGATTCTGCCATAGCAAAGACAGCCAGCAAGCTCTCTTGCTCCTTTTTGGTTCTGGGCAAGTCAGAAGAAGGCCTGATGAGGATCTGTATACGCTAGAGACAGACAGAGAGAGCAAGACGGAGAGAAAGAAAGATAGATGGAAGGCATTTGATTTCAGCGTCTACTATAAGACACAAAGTCTCACAATATCATATTTGTAATTTTTTTTAGGTATCATACCTCTTTTAGAGTTCCTTTTGTCTTGGCAATTTTGTAGATCATCCATGCAGGAATACAGAGCATTGAGGACAAAGCCAGCAGCCAGCCTACTGCATAACCCCACCAAGGATATGCATATGCATTGTTATATTTAAGAGGTGTATATTTGATGAGGGAAAAAGCAAATGTGCCCTAAACAGAAAAAAAGAATCACTTTGTATAAAGCAGAATTAAATCTGATATATCCTGTAACTGAGCAAACTACTGACTACAATCCAATAGCAAATAAAATGAATTATTATTTGTTGTATTACTGATTATTATAACTTCACAGTAATCTATAATCTGAAAGTAAACCAAAGTGATGCTTGTATCTCTTAAACCGTGGTATAGAGTATTAAAATGTGTCTCACTATGCAGGTGACTGGGGTGAAAAACATCCAGCAATACTTCATTAGAGGCCCTGGGCGATGGCCAATCATATCCTCCATATTGTCATAGAAGCGATCTGCACCTGAGAAAACAAGATCAGCGGCCTCATCGTGAAAGATCAACAAACAGAAACACCAGACATCTTTCACATTTCACATTTTTATCTGGAGAAACGATACACTGGACAGATAGCACTGGCAGAAAGGACTGATATAATTTTATTATTATTGTTATTGTTATTATTATTATTATTATTATTATTATTATTATTGTATTATTACAGCATAAAAAAATATTATCTTGTATTATGTCCAGTTGTAGCATACCATAAATCCAGGCTATGCAAACCGTCTCAAATATGGCCATGAAGAGCAGACACATGCCAGAGGCTGCATAGTAGTCAAAGAGCTGGAAGACGTACATCCCACCCTGCACAACGCAGATTCAAATATGTAAGTTATTTTTGTTAAACAGCGTAGGTGTTTTGTAGTATCTGGCACCAAAGCATTAGCAAATCTTTCTGTGGTCTTCTGTGGCATTTGACCAGGCAGACTAGTCGCCATCCCCCAAGCACACCAGTGAGCCTTGGGTGCCCAGGACCCTGTTGCCACAAACACCTGCTGTTTTAGAGGTGATTACTTATTGTGTTATTTTTCTTGCTACCAACAAATCAGCTTTAAGGTCTGCCTAATATATCCCACCCCTTGGCACCCCTTGGTACCACTCTTATCAGATAATCAGAGTTATTCACTTCAGCCAACTGTGATTTTGTGGATTTAATGTTATGGCTGATCCATGTATATCTACAGCTTATTTTTTTCAAAGTATTTTTTTTTTTTTTTTTTTGGAAAATGTACTACCATCCTACAACAGTTTGCAAAGACCAAAAGACCTGCAGGACATATACTCTCCTCTGAAGCTCTTGAGATATTCTGCAGAACATCATTCACCCTTTTATACTGGGGGCCTTAAATGGGATTTAGACTGAGTGTACTCCTGGAAGATGTTGCCCCTTTTTGTTTCATGACTCCTTTTTCCTTTTAATTCAAAGCTTGGTAAATCAGGATGTGTCTTACCATAAAAAAACAATTAAACAATATAAATGTTCTGTGCTTTTATTGCAGAACTGAATTGCTTACCTCCATCAGCATAACAAGGCCCACGAGGAAGGAGAAGACACACACCACCAACAAAAAGAGCTCCCTGCGGTTCTTGCGGCGAAACACGGTGGGATACATGTCTACTATGGCTGTAACCAAGCTCTCGACACATACAAACTATAGCAAGAAAGAAAATAATTAATGGATTTATTAATAAATGGATTTACCTATATTTACTTTATGTATTTAACACATAACTGCACAAGAAGACAAACTGATGCAAATAAGTGCAATGCAATGCATAGGTAAAAGTATTTCGTTTGTAGCAGCTGCTAAACAATAACCTGGCTGTCCAGTCCAAGGAAAATAATCATGATAAAGAAACAGCAGGCCCACAGTGGAGAGAAGGGCATCAATGTTACAGCACGGGGATATGCAATGAAGGCAAGGCCAGGACCTGAAATGCAGGAGGGTATAAGTAAGCTTTAGTTATATTCATGTAGATCAATGTGCTGGAGATCTTCATGATAAACTCAGGTCATTCTCATGCAAAACTTGCAGCTGTTTTGATATAATGTAAAATTTAAACTACATTAACAAAAGCTGACCAATTTTGTTTCTGACCCTAACCAGGGAGAATGGTTCACACTAGTTGGCTCTAACAAATGTCCAATTGTTATACAAATGCAAATGATTTAATATTAATTCTGATCTTATAAGGTGATGCTGAAAAAGGCCTGAATCACTTCATCAAACACATCGTTTCTGATAACTCGGTTATTTCCCCGGAGAGACATACCGGATTCAGCCACTTCTGAAATCGGCACATTCTGCTCATATGACATGAAACCGAGAATGGAGAAGATGGCGAAGCCAGCCACAAAACTTGTCCCGCTATTTAAACAGCACAGAGCCAAGCAGTCCCTGTGACAGACGGAAACATCAAAATGCATCTCTTTAGAAATAAACCATACATTCAGGATATGACTTGTATAGACAGTGATGTCTGTTTTGGTATACAATGTATACACTCACTTTTCACTTTATTAGAAACACCACACCTGTATCCCTGCATATTCATGCAGTTATCTAATCAGCCAATCATATGGCTGCATTACAATGCCGAAAATTATGCAGATACAGGTTATGTTCACCTCACACATCAGAACTGGGAAGAGGTGTGATGTCTGCACCTGTAACTGTGGCATAGATGTTTATACTAGATGGGCTGATTTAAGTATTTCATAAACTACCATACATCTCAAGGTTGATGTTTTGTGTTTTGAGATACTTAAACCAGGCCATCTGGTATACCAAAGTCCACGTCACAGTTTAAATTCATATATAAAATTTGAATTCCTGTATGATGTACAGTGTCGATTAATTGTCCAAAAAAACAGACTGCACTGTAAATATAATGATGATCATATAGAGTACCTGTAGCAGTTGTTGTTGTACTTATTGTAGCTCCCTAATGCTGTTAGACACCCCAAGCACAGAGCATATGAGAAGAAAATTTGAGTTCCAGCATCCATCCATACCTGGAAACAAATATAGAAGAATTCATGCAAAATTGCAACAATTTGGGAGGCAAATTGGGTATCTAGGTAAATAAATATTGAGGGATCACTGATTCAGCAGTAGGAAAATAGCTCTTCAAATGGGAGGATTGATGTTTTGACACAATATGTCTAAATGAAGTAGGTTAGGTTTTAATTTGAAATTATTTTAATGATATTAATTTTTTTTTACATTAACAGCATTTTGAAGAGATGTTCTTATCCAGCGTGACTTGCAAAAGTGATTTGCAGTCTCTGTTAACTATAGGCTACTATAATAAGCTACACAAATCAAATGTAATCAATACCGCATTGACTTAATAACAAATCATTTTATTTACTTTATTTTTTAAGGGTTTTAAATGCTAACCATGAAGAACATGCCACCAGTAACAGTAAATAACGTCTATAGTAATGTGTACTACATCTCTGTAAAATCTAGCATTGTTGATATCAAATCCATATCAAACGGAGCTCACAGAGCAAACCCTTCAGAGCAAAACCTTCAGCGTTTGCAGATTGCTGTGCAGTTCGAGAGAACATCACTAAGAAAGCAAAGAAGATTTAGAACACTAAAACAAAAACATTTCGACTGTGTTTGCCGGCGATCACTCTGTTTGTAATCTCCACTCTGTGATCTCCATCCCAGACCCCAGATGGTCTCAGTAAACACTCTGAACCCCGACTGAGGGTCTCGACATCGACTAAGGCACCTGTCTGTTGACACTTAATGCACCGTGTGAAAATCACTGAATTGACAATGATGCAGTCTTGAGATAAAAAAGGGCAAGGCTGAGTTATACCTGTGGATCAGCTAAACGTCCGAGGTCAGGGTACAGATAAAACTGGATGCCTCTGCTGGCCCCAGGCAAGGTGAGACCCCGAATGAGAAGCACCAAGAGCATGATGTAGGGGAAGGTTGCAGTGAAATATACTACCTGTATAGAAGAACAAGACAGGGGCACATTTAGTAATATAAACCAGAGTACACCTTAAAATAAATAAGGGAAATAAGGACCAAACATAGGCCAGATGCTGTATTGCAGTATTGTACATGAAAAAGAGATTGGGTTTGGGCAATCTGGGTAAAATGTATGGAGACTGTACCATTTATTTGAGTTTGAGAGTACTGCATGTCATTAGTACTATTAGTAGTGACTCTATTGTTTCTCCCATTAATAATTGACTTCTGTTCCAAATCATTTTTGTTGATGTGACATAATCATAGGTACCTTTTATTCCTTCTAACACATTGTTAGTAAATCCTAAATACATTTAATACATTCAATGCACTGCTGATGTGAAACCACGGGGGCAGCCGTGGCCTAGTGGTTAGAGACCCGGCCTTGTGACGGGAAGGTCCCGGGTTCGATCCCCACAGAGCACAGTGTTCACTGGTGCCCCATAGTGTTCACTGGTGTGTGTGTGTGTGTGTGTGTGTGTTTCACTGCACAGATTGGTTAAATGTGGAGGTCACATTCCTCTGTGTGCAAGCACAGTAGGCAAATAGTTCACTTTACCATCAATCATTAATTCATTTTCAATTGCTGCTTTTCTTGCTCAGGGTCCTAGAAACCCTGGGTGCTAAGCAGGAATACACCCTGTAGAGGACACCAGTCCATCACAGGACATCATACACACACAAGCTTCTACATGCTTGTTTTTGGCTTGTGGACTGGAAGCTGGAGAACCTGAAGGAAGCCAAAGGCAAAAATATGCAGAACTCACCAACAGACAGCAACCTGAGCTAACTTAAAGTGTAACATGATCGAAATATAAATAACCCTGTTCCTGGAAGGCAGAGAGTTTGTTAGAGAAGAAAACTCAACAAACAGCAACATGGAGACCAAAACAAAATACGGCACAACCCAAGACCAACCTTTCCAGTAGATTTCACTCCTTTCCAGATGCAGAAGTAGCAGAGGATCCAGGCCACGAGCAGACACAAGGCCAGATCCCAATTTAATGAGCCCATGTGGTCGATACCAGAGGAGAGTCGCAACACCCTTCTCCTGTTTCCATGCACCAAATAGACATTATTTCAATTTAACTGTATCCTTGTTACACCAACTTGGACAGTCAAATACAAAGGTTTGCATTGTTAGGCTCCACACATCCCTTAGTTCCCTTATCACAAGTTGCGTATGTAAAGGTGTTGATGATTTAAAAAATCAGAGTATCTGCCTAAAGGTTTTTCTTTATGAATGTCATACAAATATTCTTCGATAGTCTGTATGTCAACTACCTCTGTCTCCTCTGTAACTTTCACTCAGAACGTTCAACCCGATTTTTCCTGACATCTCAAGACTGGCTTGAACAATTCATCCTATTCTTCTCAGGTGCATTTCAACATAATGCGGTGGTGAAGTGGCTCACGAGTTACTGTTGGTCTGGAATTCCACATGCTCCCACTGTGTGGGTTTCCTCTGCCTTCTCTGGTTTCATCCCTTCTCCCCCAAAACATGCCTGTACTCTATCTCGGCTTTACTCTAAATTGCCCTGGTTATGGATGAGTGTGTGAATGTGTGTGTGTACATAATGACTAGACTGGTGTAACATCCAGGGTATATTCCTGCCTCACTTCCAATCACCCTGACCATATGAAAGCACTTATTAAAGATGGATGAATTAATGAGATCATGTTATTTTTATGTCTTCCACTCAGAAAATAAAGGATGCAAACTTTTGTAGTTGACGATAAAAGTAGGTATATAATCCAATACATAGTTCCAGGCCTTTCACAAAGTTACAGTAAGAAACATAATATTTAATAAAGTGTAAATTAAAACTAATATATTATACAGTAGTGAACAAAGGGCAAAGTAATCAAAGTTTTAGTACTTACTCCCAAAATTCAATGACAGGAGACGTAGCATTCGCAGGCACTGTGAAGTTGACCGAATCGTTCCTTTTATGGAACTCCACACAAGTGTCTTTGAAACATACAAAAAAAGGAAAACAACCAATTTTACTCAGCATGCCATGCACTGTAACTATCAATAAAATGAGCATTAATAGAAATGGCAGTTCTTATAGTCATGTCACATCCTTTACCTAGATTCCAATCGTTCTGACATGAGGACCATGGCAGCTCCCAGGAAAATGAGTAGTAGAAATAAAAGATGGCCCATGCCAGCACAATGATGTAGTAGAAATTCAGTAAAGATACGATGACCTGTGTGCCATAGCCTAGACCTGTGCAGAACATTGTAATAAAGCAAATAACCAATAAAGTAATGACAAATGATGAGTCTGTAGAGACTCATATATAAAATATATAAAATAAAATTAGACTCTTATATAAAATACGTATTTTATTTTATATTAATCTGGTGTTTTTACCCTCAAAAAGAGGACTGATCTTTCTCCAGCACGTGATGCCTCCTTCACTAGTGTACTGGCCTAAAGCTGTCTCCAAAGTGAACACTGGGATCCCACAAGTGAACAGGAAAATCAGGTATGGGATGAGAAAGGCACCTGCAAATTTCCGAAGGAATATTCATGCAACAAGAAGAGATTTATGAAATGGTAGTATTACTGCTACAATCATGATGCTAAACAACTGTAGTGACCACTTTATTAGGAACACCTGTACATATAAAGTTATCCAATCTGTCAGTAATGTGACAGTAGCACAATCTACAATCATGATGGTCAAAACGTTCAGTTTCCAGTTGGTGCTAGTATATTTCAGAAACTGCTGATGTCCTGGGATTCTTACACACTACATTCTCTAGAGCTTTGAGAACAGCTTGAGAGGTCAAAGGGGGTCAGAGTGGTTTGAACTGACAGGAAATCTATGATATCTTAAAGTACCACTCTCTACAGCCACGGTAAGCAAAACATCTTGCATGCTGGATGGTGAGCGGATGGTAGTAGTTGAATTGCTTGGGCAAGTGGTTGTGGTCGGATTTCAAAGACATTGAAAGACTTTGAAATGACAGGTGTCTGACAGATTCCTGAAGGAAATGTTCGTGGGAATCCAAGCAACTGTTGTCACTGTGAACTTTGACTTGTAACCTTCAAGATCTTGTCAAGATTTACCAAAGGGGGAAGTTGTTAATTCTAACACAACCTTTAATCCTAGTGTCATCCAGGACGATAAATCTTTAGCAACCTGACAGAATCAACTACTGTCCATATAAAAAAAACCCGTCTCTTTTACACTGTCTAGCAGAAAATATATAAACAAAAAAAAACCCTACCTCCTCCATTCTTGTAGCATAAGTACGGGAAACGCCACATGTTGCCTAGACCAATGATGGAACCAGCTACAGACAGCACAAATTCCAGTTTGTTGCTCCATTGTCCTCTTTCTTGAATCTTCTGCGAATCTTCTTCACAACTGATCCCATTTGCATGGCTTGTGTTAGCTGTGTCTTTTAAACATAGGAAATGATCAGGTTGCGCTACATCTCAGCAAAAGCAATCACAAAAGCAGATTTTTTTTTTTTTAATGAAAATATTTTATTTTTGTACTTTACCAGGTATTTTTTAGTTTTTTATTTATTTTAATAAATAATAATAATAATAATAATAATAATAATAATAACAATAAAGCTGAGTTTAATACAGAATGTGTCTCATTTTTTCTTTTTCAATAATGCATCATAAAAATGAATGGAAAACCTTTAGAATGATATTGAATGATTCCTTATAGATAATATTTTAGAATATCAAACTAGAATATCACAATATCACACATTCCTACACAAATATACACTTAGCCTCACAACTTACCCTTCATTGCACCAAAGCACTACTGCAGCAAGTAAAATTCCAGCATACAGTCCGGTTGTTACTATAGAAAGAAAAGCGGGTGAAGGTTTGAGTATGTAACCCAACCTCAGCTGGCCTGCTACCTCCCACTAAAGCACCACCACCCCCAATGCCCTTACTCAGACACACTCCAGATTGTTTGTATGGCCCTACACTAATGGCTTTGAGGGTTCACAGCATGCAGCATGGCCACTGAGGCACAAACATGAGGTTTGCGATGTACATTTCGTACATTTGCAATAACATTTTTAAGTACATACTCTTATTTAGCTTTTAGTGCCTGCTTCACAAATGAGAATAGAGCATAAGTTAACTACTGTTTGCACATACTGATCTAAGTCCACATATTTAAGATCAATGACCTGTGCAGCAGAAAATTTTACTAAGCCAAAATATAATGCAACTCTGGGTGGAAGTAAATGCTGAGGTGTTGTATTAGGTGGTGGAATCAATGCAGTAGTGAACGCATGCCATAATCAATGCTATAGGCTGGTGGTGGCTCCATAATGGTATGGAGTTTGTTTTGCTGGCTTTCCATTGGACTCCTTGTATATCTACAAACGTCTCTGACAGGTGAGCACTATGTGTAGCTTCTTTCTGACGAGTTACACCTGTACATGACCTACATTCATTAGTCTACAAAGATCAAATTATGGTTAGAGGAAAACTTATCTAAGTTTGGGGTTTTGCCATTTTCATCAGTTACCAGATCTCATCGTTAAACACATCTGGGAAGCAATAGAATGCACTGGAACAAAGAAATACAGTACAACAGAATTGTTGACCGTTTTGCAGAAAGTATGGCGTTCATTACCTACAGAATATTTCCGCCAGCAGCTTGTGGAATCTGTGCCCTGTGGGGGACCCACCAAGTATATTATATATTTTTGTCACCGTTATTGGTTTTAGTTTCATTTATTTATTTAAATTATTATTTTATATTATTTATTTATTTTATATTATTTGTAATTAGCATTGTATCAACCAATATTATAACATTGTAATGAATTTACCATTAAAAATAAATGATATACACACACACACA
>JAOVVF010000014.1:6886765-6899997 GCA_028565595.1 Duopalatinus emarginatus
GACGGTCAAATGTCATTTTACTGCATGGTGTACCGTGTATGACTATGCATGTGACAAATAAAACTTTGAATCTTGACTCTTCCTAGAGAGACACAACTGGAAGCAAATTTGTAAACATGCTTGGTCAAATAAATATTATTCTTATTTTTTCATATGTTTCATATTTGTCAAGCACTTTGTATACCTAAAATTTCCCTCTGGGATCAATAAAGTATTTTTGATTCTGATTTTCTATAATTATTTTTTTTTTATTACACAGTCCTTATTATGCCCCAAATGTTATATTTATGGTGTAAATTCTGTAGACTTTGGACCAGGTTTATGTGCATATTTCACAAGCTGCTCCCAGTCCCAGACAAGCCTCAGAGCAAGTAAATCCTTTTTCCAGCAATTCATTAATCTGACTTCAGAAACATTCAGAATGCATGTCATTGTGTTTTTATACCTTATTTTAACTTATTTTCAGCTTCTAGTCTAGGAATAAATGCACATGGACATAGTATCATAACTCGCTGATATCTTTCAATCCTGCCATTGTTGTTCACTTTGCCAAGGGAGACCCGAGTGCCAATCATTACAGGTTGTGACAAACCCATGATGTGGAAATGTATTAGTGAAGGTGAAGTGAAAAACATTGGTTAGCTTGTTACAATGGTACCTGTCACATGGTGGGATACATTAGGCAGTAAGCCCAGTCAGTACTTGATGTTGATGTGTTAGAAACAGGAAAAATTGTTAATACAACCAGCTTTACACCAGTGGACATACAAGAGGTAGAGTGATTTATATGGATAAAATCATTTATTTGCGTACTGTTTTATATCTTACAGTAAACTATGAGATTATAGTTTACATTAAGTATAGGTTCCAAGTAGCATACTGAGCCTAAAAATCTAACCTTTATATCATGTATAGTTGTTCATTTTGTTGCTTATATAAAACTGCTCTAATATTCTTCATGGAATGGATATTCAGGATGATCGCTCCACCTACGAAAAGAGACACATTCATTAGGCTCAGTTCAATTTCTTCAGTGGGTCTTAGTTTTGAGCACATCACTGCTTTCAATGCATTCACACACTTTTCCACCACAGCCAGCTGATGAAAGACCTGCTGATGAGCTGAAATACTGAGAAATGACGACCCAGCAGTTAAAGATTTGTGCTTGAAACTATCAGCTAAATGCTTGGATTCACTTTCGCATGTCTACTTTGGGTAAAATATATGTCAAATTAATAAATATCTATGCATGTTAATAGGTGTGTGTATTATGTACTTACATGAGAAGCTCCACAAAGCGAATGTTCTTGTTAAGCCCTTCAATCACTTTCATTTCATCGTCAGTCAAAGAGAAGTCAAATATCTGGCAAAAAAAAAGATGAATAAATTACAGCTTGGATAAAGATGATCTAATACAGGTGTGTATCCCTTTATGAGACTTTGAATTACACAGAGACAAACATCTGTATCCATTTTGTCATTAATGTCTTCAAGGTTTTTCCACATTACTTGCTATTGTTTTGGACCAGTTCAGGCGTATTATAAATATCACAACCAATGATTCACACCAGTAAATTATTTACTTTTAATTTACTTAATATTTAATTCATATTACAGAAAAGGACACAGTAGTTAATTTGCAAGTACAAAAGATTGCTTACTTGTTGACATTCTATAGTTAGATTATTTGAATGTACCTCATTGGCCTAATGGTCTAAAACATTAAACACACTCTATTAGCCAAAAAAACACCCAAAACAAACAGTAACCACAAGACCTTAAACAAACCCTACTGAGAGCTGGAAATCAAGTGGGATGCAGAGATGGACAGACACCATCAAAGACTCAATGCCTGAAGAAGAATTCCTGAAAAACTGCTAAAATCAATGCAAAAGTCCAATACAAACTGCAGGAGAATCAATTATTTATTTATTTATTAACAAATATCTAACTAATATCTGAAGCTTTTCAACAATTCTGGTCATTTGTGAAATAAAGAAACAAATGTAGACCCTTAAAAAAACCTCAACACAATGTTGGTTTTATCAGGTAAGTATATTCTGACTCAACTGTACATTATTTATTTCTGAGTAGAAACAAACCTCAAAGTTTTCCTTGATGCGCTTCGAGCTGAAGCTCTTGGGAATGACCACCACGCCTCTTTGGACATTAAATCTAAGCACAACCTGTGCTGTTGTCTTCTTATACTTGTTAGCAATGGACACCAGAACCTGATCCTCTAGCAAAGGGGGACACTTTAAATTCACCCTGTACCACAGAAAAAACATATTTACGCACACAGAAATAAATAATAAACTACTTCTTATATATGTTATAAATAATTATAAACATATATATGCATGTTTTCATTTAATATTACAGTAAATAATAACCCTACTGACCTATGTTGTGTATGATGTTCATATTCTGTAAGCATTATTCTCTTTACTCATTCCCTGCACTATCTGTAAAAAATAATGGTAGTAATACTGGTAGTAAAATGGTAGTAATACTGTATTTTGCACTTCTGGTTAGATCCTAACTGCATTTCATTGGCTCTGTACCTGTCCTCTGCACAATGACAATAAAGTTGAATCTAATCTAAAAAAAAATGTGTTCACAAGCTTTTCTTAAATAGACAGGTTGCTAAATTTGTACATGAGGCCTTAGCTAACAAAGCTGGATATGAACTGATTCATCCTGAAATCATTTATAGAAGCAGTTACACAAGAAACACTGTATTCATGAACATCTAGTTACCTCATAAAAACATTTGTGTTCTACAAGACCGGGTGGAGCCAGACATTTTATACAGTCCAAATGTCAAGGACCATGCTCCCTCGGAAAATTTATTTCCCACATTTACAGCAGCTGTAAGAACTATTGTGACAGGACAGATCCATAAAAGGTGATATTTCCCCAGAACATTTGGGGCAATTATTTTGCCAGTCCAGTTGGAGATAGTGGCACCAAGTTATTTGTTAAAACTATATGACAATGGTCTTTTTTGGTACTTTTGTAACAACAGTAGCAGCTCAGCCGTGGGGTTGAGGAGCCAGCCTCATGAACAGAAGATCTCTGGTTTGATCCCTGCTACTCGCACAACACAACTAAAGTGTTTGTTGAGCCCCAACCAGTCCTGATGGTTTCATTTTCAGTTGCAATTTACATAAGATTTTTAATCACCCTTTTATTGTCGTTAACTATGTTACAAAAAATACTTTTTTTATTATTGTAAACTGTTTATCTACTTTATCTGAGTGTTTTAATATACAGAGATTTTTTGGTGTAAGTAAAAAAAGTAGTTATACCAAGATGGGTCTCTGGATGTTCCCAGAGGACTGTATCCAACAATGACAATTTCATTCTGCTTACAAAATTCCATCATTTTAGGCTGAGTGAAGTATGGGTGGCATTCAATCTATGATTAAAACAAGTAAGTTAATAAAGAGTTTCTACAAAACATATCAGTATTAGTAACCCTAAAGAAGAAGACAAAGGTTTTCACTGATTCACATGTAGCATGCTGTGGCGGATTACCTGATTTGACACAGGTTTGTACTTTAGACCCGGCTTATTCAGGATCAGCTCCAGCTGTCGCTTATTGAAATTGGACACCCCAATAGATTTTACCAGTCCTGCATCTTTACAGGCTTCTAATGCCTGGAAAATGGCAAAAGATTAAAAACAGATGAGAAAACAGCTACATTTAGGAAAATTGTGCGCTTTTTAATAGGCCTTGTAAATACTTTGTATTGAATGTGCCAAATAAAGTGTGCATAACACCTGACCATAACCCCTGTACCATTCAGGTCAAAATGACCCTCTAAGTGGCCATCTGCACTTTGGTCCTCCTACCACCAGAGGGATGGCATGTTCTCCAGACATGCAGTAATCAGCGTGATTGATTTCAGCTGGTGAAAGCTTTCATAAGGACCACACACAGTTTGACCTGTGCGCGGTTATGATTCTGTTTAGAACATGCTGGTACCCTTTAACTTTTAAAAGGAGAGCTGTTACTGCCTTGTCTTTATTACACAGAAAAAAAAAAAGAAAAGAAGAAATCTAGGCTCTGTCCCTAGCCTTCTATGGTCACTCCCCTAGAGGCTTCCCTTATTTGTCTTCTTTTCTTGCTTTCCTCAGTTAGAAGTGCAGACAGCAAAAAAAATAAAGAAAAGAATTACGAAAAATCAAAAGCTGTTCTAAGGAGATAGCCCTTTTTCATGAGTACACATTTCCTCAGTTCCTGAAAGTCAAACCAAGTGCCTGCGGTTCGATCACCTGTTTTCTCTTTTGTTTGTTTGGGCACCTTTATTCTTAATGTCCCCACCTTTTTTTAATTGAGTGTCTTTAACACACTAGCACCAGGGGGTTTGTAGGCTTCCCTGGTGGTATAGGGGTTATTGCCTTACTCCTGTTGCTCTCGCCCTCTCACAGGTGACCTGGGTTTAAACCCCAGCTCTTACAAAGGCCTTTTTATTTTTTGTTGTTTTTTTTCCCTGCCAAACCTCTGCATTCGAGTCCACCCTGGTGGTAGGTTCTATCAGGGAACAAATTACATGTGGCCATAATCCAGGGAGAACTCTCCCCCACTATACAGATTGCTGCCCCGAGTACATTGTTACCAGATAACCACAGTAAACAAGCAGAAAATGAAGAAAGAAGACTAAAGCTATGTGAGATCTTACATAACAATTGAAATTAAGTACAAAGTGTTTTATTACAAATTAAACCTTTTTTTTTTTATAAATCATTTCCAAAGAAAGTATCATGTTTAATGAAATGTTTTTTTCAGTGAGATTTTTTATTATGGTCTTTTCAGTGAAACTATATAGATGAAGATAGAGGTTTTGAGCTGAGAGTCTCTGTCTTTTTAGTCTCTGTCACACTCTCTCCATCTCACATTTACACTTCTACATATCTGCATGAGGATGATCCCTACATATGACAAGGTTTTCAAGGTCTTTCTAATATCAGCAAGGTTTATATTCATTACAGGTGATAAAAACAAATCTCAGTTACATTCGATAGGATAATCACTTTAAAAGCCAAACTAATTAGCACATTGACATACCTCCCATGTAGCGCACAGGTCTGTGTGATGGTAAATATGTCTTCCATTCTCATCTGTTGGATAGAAAGTATCTCCCGGCTAGGATAATTCAAACAGAACCATATACAATCAATTCACATATAGCTTAAAAGTCTGTTCAGTGTTTTTGTGGTGCATTAGAATAAATTGTAGGTGATATTATAGATAAACTGAGAACGGTTTGAGGACCTTAAAAGCTATGGGGAGTTCAATGATGTAGAGATCCACATAGTCCATCTGCAGAGCTTGCAGAGTCCGCTCCAGTGCCGGTCTAACAAGCTCAGGAGGGTGAAACGTGTTCCATAACTGGGATAGAAAATAAAATGCTGTGGTTAGATTTGTTTTAGTTTGTAAAACAGAAGAGAAAATAAAGGTATGTTAAAATAAATTAAAATGAAGGAGCAGGTCAGAATTACAGAATTACAGAATTATGCATATATTATATATACACTATATATATATATATGTATACTGTATATATAATTTTACAAAACAGCTTATTCTGCCATTGACTCATTTGGTGTATGGTGGAGAGAATATAACACATAAATATTCACAAATTTACTTATGCAAAGCTGTATTTTACACTGTGAAATTCCAGCAGGTCTTTTGTGATTACTTGTCAGATTGTGTGAGATGATTCTGATAAAAACTGTATTACGCTATAACAGACTGAGTGATCACATCAGGTTACATAACAAAGATAGCTACTACGCTGTGCACAGCAGCACAGCCCAGGCTTGTAACTCTTCATTTGGCTATAATGAATATTTATTTCACATAATACACATAATAGTAATTAGTAGTAAATAATCTCACACTCAATTCTTAATCTTCTTCATGTCAAGCAATTTTTTAATTTTTTTGCTGCCTAACACTACCAACACTCATGACAATGTATGGTGACTATAAAATCCAGCTGATACTATACAATGTAAACAATGTAAAATACGTTTCACCTGTGCTCAGTAGTACACTGATAACTTCATATATGTTCTAATATAGACCCGATGCACCACAGTAAATCAGCAACAAATTATTTTAGCTTATAGGAACAAATGTGTCCTTTACCTTTCCACAGTAGAAAATGTCCTCTCTTTTCACCGTTCCATCAGCAATTTTGTCTCGGATGGCTTGGCCTACTTCATGCTCATTGAAATATACCAAAGCTCCATCGATGTGCCTGTATCCAACCTCGATGGCCAGCTTGACTGCATTATATGCGGTTCCCTTGGGAGTCTATAAAATTGAGTCAAATGATTAGTCGGAAGAGCTTAAATTCTCTGAGAAGGTGAAAAAAAATCACCATCACAAAATGAGTAAATATCTTCTTACCGTGCGAGGGTCTCCATAGGTCCCAATACCGATGAGAGGGATTTTTAACCCATTGTTCATGGGGAAAGAGTGACTCTTAGCTGTCAAATCCATGTTTTGTCTTTTAATCCAGTAGTTAATAGAAGTGCCGTACTTCCAAATCACATGCAATAACGAGCTAGGCTTCGTAAGAACTACCGAACCTTTCCTGAAAGGAAACCTAAATGCACAATGTCTTCACTGGTTAATAAGTAATGCAATGATTGCCAACTTCTGGTCATTGACCCCTATTTATAGTTATGCACAGCCTTAAAATCTCTGGGAACACCGAGAACTTCAGGAAACTGTTTCTGCCAAAAATAATCTTGCAGTCTCTACAGACTGTTAAACTACTCATTTGCATATGGGTGGATGATGAATAGTAAAATTACTATAACACAAGGGAAATGGTATCAGCAAGAATCTCAAGCATTTTGAGAGAGTTCATACAGGACATATCAGAGTTGAGCTCAAATATCTTGTAAAACTTAGGAGCAATGTCCTCGTTGGTATAATATTGCTGGACAATACACTATAATAGAATATTTCTTTTCCATTCTTCTATTAGCGCACTCAGAACCTTATCTATATATTTTTTTTTTTAGCACATGTTTGCACTGTGAAGGAGTGGCTTTAATCTCATTGAACACATGTATAGTGACAAAAACAAGTTGCTAAATGTTAATTCTAAATATTCACAGAGAAATGTTGAATATCAAAGCAAACATGATAAAAAGCATACTGACATAAATAAGTACCTAATTTTCATTTTATATAAAATAATTTTCATGTTACACCATATGACAGTTTTAGGCACCAACATGGCAAATTCATATTTGAATACATATTTCAATGCAAAATTTCAAAAGAAAACTTACACATATGTTAAGTCTAGAGTCAAAGCAACAGAAATAAACACTTTTTAGGGATGATATTTGAAGTTTAAAAAGGCTTATTTTTTTCAGATTTATTTGTCATTCACCCTTATACGAGTTGGGCACAAATTTGACACTTTTGTCTGAAGTCACTTTCACATGAGGGACAACACTCATGCTTCAGGACATTAGGAAGACCTTGGAGTAAGCACAAAATACTAAATCTAATCAGTGGGACAATGTGCAAGGAGATAAGGCAAAGAAGTCAAGTGCACACAGCAAACATTTGTCATTTCCGTTCATCTTCAGCAGTAATGTGTGAACCTTTTGCCAGTGCTTCAAACTGTCAAAAATGAATAAATGTGCTAATAAGTAACCCATACTAACTCAATTCACTGTTAACCAACCTGAACAAATGTACAGTCAGTATGAGGCCTTTCTTAGCAAAGACAAAAACACTGATAAAGAAAATATTTTAGCTTGGAATTCTTTTGTAGTAGCTTTGTCACCAGAGAAAGTACTCTGATTATCCATTGTAATAAATATTTAACAGTGCATTGTATAGATATAAGGGCAGCATGGTGGTGGTACAGGTAGTGTGTGTGTCACACAGCTCCAGGGATCTGGGGTGTGTCCTCCCTGTGTCTGTTTGGGTTTTGCCGGCTGCTCCGGTTTCCTTCAACTTCCTGTAAAACACACATGGCAGGTGAATTGGGTGTGCTAAATAGATGTGAGTGTATAATAGAAGGAATATCCGTGTGGATGGATTTGTGCCCTGTCCAGGGGGTATTCCTGTCTTGCACACAGAGAATCTGGGAGGGGGCGACTGATTGACTGACTGACTGACTGACTGTATAGATATAACACCATACCTATACAATTGGTAGTAGATACACTATATTAATATAGTAGTAACTGCTGCCCAGGTTACTACCACTCCGGGCATGTGCACTCACTGCCACCTAGTGTTCACTAGTGTGTATATGTGTTTTAGGCTGCTCGGATGGGTTAAATGCAGAAATCAATTCCACTGCGCAGGGGTCAAAAGAGCAGTTCACTTTCACTTTCACTATCACTTAATAGATAGTTGGTTAGTAGTAGTCAGTAATGTTAATTATCTTTGTTATGCATACATTTTTTTTATTGAAGATTTTTTTGCACCACATCCTAGAAATCTATCAGCATGGTGTAGTAGGGTTTGTGCAATGAAACGCATAACACTTAGAAAGCAGGAAGTTTGACACCTCATACTTTCCGTAGTCGTATTACCCGTGGCCTCGTTACATCGGCTACATTTCAAATAGACTCTGTTCGAATATGCAGTGCGCTACGTAGGCGCCTTAAGCCTTGAGTTTATATATAACGTAGGGCACCTAGATAGGGAACAGGGGCTGCATTTGAAATTTAGTCCGTCTGTTTGTTAGCTAGCGAGCAGCGGTAAACAGAGGCTCGTAAAGCTTGTAACGTTTATACGAAAGCTTTGTTTAGGTTATAGTGTTTATAAATGTTAAACACAAATTCTGTATATTTTATTGTTTCATGTAAACGAATTACTTCCCGATATGTATGTTTTAGTGTAATAATTACGGTTTAGCTAGCTAGCTTGTTGTCACGGTAACACAGTTACCTATTAGTGTTATTTTTAAGAGGAACTGTTAGCATTTAGCTATGATATCGTTAGTCTTGAATACGGTTGTGTCTTTTATAAAGCAGTAGTTAGCTGTGTTTAACCGTTTTCGATATCTTTTCTAAACACTTCCACGATGACACCAGCATGCTACTGCTAAAGGCGACTCCAACCAGGATTTTAATTGTTCATATGCATTACTGTTATTAAGGATTTGTGATATCCGGCCACACTTTGTGCTTTGAGATCATGGAGGAAAACGGAGAAACGATAGAAACGGACGATCTTGTGATCATCGTGGAAAACGAGGCGGAGAGCAAGCCAATTCAAGAGGCCAAGCCGAAAGAGGAGGGCATCCTGGGCCTGCTGGACATCTGTCCCCTATGTAAGCTCAGCTTCCACAGCAGGGAACCCAAACTGCTCCCCTGCCTACACTCCTTCTGCAAAAGATGCCTCCCTTCTCCATCGAGGAGCCTGGCTTACACAGAGCAGGGAACCAACCACCAGATGCCCACTGAGGGACAAGGCAAGCCATGTATGATCACCTTCACATCACATCATCCTCATTATAACATACCCAGCCCAGAGTCAGGGTTTGTTCGTAAGATTGATCACCTTTTTTTTAGAGCAAGACAACCCTGGACTTCCCTCCCAGGGAGCAGAGAGATCCAGCAATGGTCATCTGGGATCATGCTGTGTGATTTCTGATATAATTGCATGTTGTTAAACAATCTTAGCCAAGAAACAGTTAATCATGATCCTGTATAAATGGTGTTTCACCTGGTCTCTGATTTAAGCTATTTTAATACTGTCTGTTTTTGGTCCTAAACAGAAATCTGACTCCGAAACTAATCTTTTGGTTTGTGAGATCTTTGGTCTTAGTTTATACAGTGTGATGGGCTCATCAGCGAAAAATTAAATTTTTTTTTGCGAGTCTCAGTTTTGATTAAAACTGGTTCAGCGGTCTTTTAGATATATAGGTAGATAAAAGGATTTATAGATGGAAATTTATTGATCATGGAGATGAAGTGTAGCATTACAGCATCAGGAATAATTGCACTGCTATAGAGGGAAAATAAAAATAAATCAGTAAATAAAACTAGTAAAAATGGACTGTGTCTTTCTTAAGAAATTGATATTATTAGGATTATTACATCACACTGTGAGATAATTCAGATAAACGCTATTAGTGTGCGATGCAATGTGAGATTATACTGTATGAAGAAGATCATCTCATAAAGGAAAGAATATTGCTACACTCTGTTTGCATCATCAGTCACCATCATCTGTGTCATGAAGACAACGGGGTTGTTTAATCTGACAATCGTTGACCTAAACTTGATGTAACAAGAACATCGTTTGTATGTTTCTTCAACTTTTCCCCACATTGTCTCTAAGTGTCTTTAATTGCTCTAGGTACAACAAACAGGACAGCTACAATTAGACACTAAACACAAACATCATAGCAGTGCCCACAGTCTGCAACTGAGGTTTTAATAAAAATGTCTGACGCTTCTAAAATGTTGTAGTTGGCTGTCCTTGGTTGCAGTGGCAAAGAGTTGGCCTCTGGTGACTGCTTTGATTTCTAATAACACCAGTCTCAACTCATGAGCAGTTAAATATTGTAGGAAATATTTACTGAAGAACATTTATTCTTGTGATAGAAAAATAGGGCTGAAAATGGAGCCCAGCTTAAGAAGTTTTGTGACGCATCAGGGGACTGGATAAAACTCAGAGTACTACTACAGATACAGTAGTGGCAATGGCAAAACTTAACCTATTTATGCTAATGGATAATAAAATCATAAACGTTTCTATGGGCCCTGGTCATGCTGAATAATGGCATGAGCAAAAAGTAGTGTGTTTCTTTAATTACGTTTTTATAACCTGACATGGACATGTTCTCATGCAGTCTGTTGTAGAAATCAGGTTACATTTTCCTGAAATCATTTTTGGGACAGTTTGGCGAGTAATTTTGAGACAGTTAAAATTACACTGTAAAACCGGCTTAACACACCAGACTGGAATTTGTGTTAATTTAATTCAAATCTGAAAGGATACACAGGCAGCATGCACACCTTGATATACGTGTCTGCTAGCTTGTTTGTTCAAAAATGTAACATCCACATCCACTATATATCCCTTATTGTGAACACCTGACCAAAGCACCATGTTTTAGACAGGACCTCAGAGGATAGCTATCATATTTTAATAAACTGTAATAAAGTTATTGTCTGTGTTGCAGTAAGTTACTAATGTTATTGGTTTGAATTCAGCAGTGAACGTGATCCGCTGCCCAGTTTGTCATCAGGAGTGCATGGAAGTCGAGGTCTTGGATAACTTCTTTGCCAAGGACACTATGGAGGTGCCAAGCAGCACTGTAGAGAAGACCAGTCAGGTACTGAAATGATGTGTTATCACTGAGATTTAATCAGGGTCTGTAGAGGATCACCTCATATTCTATAACTTATGTTATATCTTCTGTTAGCTCCAGCATGTGGTTGGATACTTTTAACAATAGCAGCTGGTAAATCTAGATCCATTATGAGCTATTAAGTTAGACGCATGAGTGAGAAGAGGAAAACTCTGAGATGACATGAGGGAGTAACCAAATACAAAGTGAAGTCATCCTCTTCTGGGTGACAATATGTAGTGTGATAATGAGTCATTTCTCTCATGACCGTAAGGTCAGACAGTAATGAGTGTGTTGAGTGGATCTTTAGGATGAGCAACAGGGTGTTTTATGACTTTATTAATGTTGAATGTATGAAATGTAGAAAACAAAAATCAGTTGTGTAAAAAAATGCAAAGAATGCACCTCAGAACCAATAGCGCTGAAGTAAAGTTATTCACCAAAGAATGGATGACACTCTACATGACATTACATTTCTTTACTGGTTTAGTGAATATGTCATCACGTAAAGTTTAGATTTTTTTTAAACCCGTAAACAACGTCTAGGCGCATTTCAGATAAAAATGTAAGCAGTTCTGAAATAAAAAAAGGCCAATCAGACCAATTTTTAACTTATTAATGCAAAGAACTTATCTTTTTTGTTTAGGGCATATTCAACGTTTTTAATTACAGTGTACAGCTGTATAGACACACTTCTGTCTGTCATAAATATAATTTGGCAATGAGCAAGAACCTGGCTAGCTTAAATAATTGTAGATTAGTCAGATTTTCATTGTAGATCATTAGTTATATTGGATGAAGAATTACAATTTCATGTTGTTGGTCATTGTGAAGCATATCCCAAAGGGTGGTGCTGCAATTTCAGGCTAAATTTAGTAAGTATTATTGTCCTTTATTACTAAAAAAAAATGTTACTTCTCACACAGTCATGTGTCTTTTTATGGCCTTAGTATCCACTCTGGAGAGAGATACTCCCTGATACCACTACAGTTATAAACCATGTTGTGTCCCTACATTTTCTTAAGTAACAAACAGAGAATATTTATAAACTTGGCCTTCCATTTAACCTTTTATCTCACTTGTGAAGGTTGTGGGGAAACCTGTGGTTAGTATCTCATGATAGTGATGAATCAGTTGTTTTGCCTTAACACATACACAAATACCCACACACACAGTATGGAGTTAATGATCTTGTTCATTACAGTGATCTGTAGTATATCCTAGCCTTGGCTATTGATCATGTGTTTCGCATGATTATCCAAGTGAAGAGAATTTATAAAAAGTAAGCAGTCCTGCAGTATGACCGAAAAATGGTTCTCGGTTCCACTCTAGCGTGGTTTGAGCTCATGGTTATTAAATTGCTTGCTAATGTAGAATTTGTCCTCTTTTTGCCTCAGCTGTGTATGAGCTGTGACGACAACACAGAGGCAACTGGTTTCTGTGTGGAGTGTGTGGAATTCCTGTGTGTAACCTGCATTGAGGCTCATCAGCGTGTAAAGTTCACAAGAGATCATACCATCAGGCAAATGGAGGAGATGTCCTCAGGTAACTGAACTGTCTTTATAAATCTAGAATGGAATCAGTGCATGAGTATGATAAAATGATGGAAAATATCAAGCGGAATCATGCTTTACTCCAGAAGTAATACCTGATGAGGGTGTGTTGTGATAAGAAAATAGTAAATGAGTGGTGTGATGCAGCCTGGTGCAAATCAAAGGGCTTTTACTTTCCCAAAGTTGATCATTGTTAAATATTGTGTACAATTTTTACTTTATTACTGGTTATATTGTTTAACTGTCTTTAACATAACAATTTATGTTAGTTTCTGTTATTGGTAACATTAAAGCAGTTATAAATATTTACGAATATTTA
>JAOVVF010000014.1:6900097-6910152 GCA_028565595.1 Duopalatinus emarginatus
TTTAAAAAGCCATCTTGAAATTAATAAGATCTAATTAGAGCTTGTCATCATGTCTTACTGTCAAATTTTGACTTGTTCTGCTGTATTATATACTGTATACACTGAAGTGCCAGAAATACTGGTATGGATGGCCTTATGCAAAATACATAGGCTGTAAATTAGGGCACCTAATATCCAAAATTGTTTACTGACTTGTTTAAATCAGTAAATATTTGCTGAAATATGTTTAATGATGACATTTTGCAGATTAGGTGAGGGCACCGCAGTGATGTCATTTGTGACTTTGACATCCTTTTTTTCCCCCCTTTGCCTCGCTAAAGTGTAGGGTCACACACATTTAATGGCTAGCACAACTCAACAAAACAATTGTAGATATCTGTAATTGTTATTTATAATTAGTAAGAAGATAATTTCTGATATCAATAATTGAGCTGAAGATATCTGTAAATGACTAGTTAAAATGTAATTTCAACATGTGAAATTATGCATTGTAACATGTTGAAATTGTTTGACCAATATCTTTATTTAACATTTCTGCATGTCAGATTCATATTTCAACAGCAACTAGCAAAACTGTTCCTAGTCAGCTCAACTTATTAAATGTGAAAACGGCTTGATATACTGGTGTATCAGTTTTTCTGGCACTTCAGTCAATATCTAGAATATGTTTCTCTTTTGTATGTATCTCAACTACAAGTTTTAGTATTTTAAAATCTGTTTACATCTAAAAGTGTAAACAATGTTATTACGATCTGATTTAATTAGGCTTGTGTCTGTTTCACTTCTGCTTATAGCCACGTAAAGTTCTGGCAGACAGCCTAGGCAAGATGAAAAAAAAATAGAAATAAAAGCATTCCCATACTTTGTTTTGTTGAAATATTGTTGCTTTTTGTGAGCTGTTAAAGTATATTCTAAATAAACCCAAGGATTTATTTATTTATTTGTTTTGCTCGCCTAAATTCATCCACAGCAACGTCTATCAGGTTTTCCTGGACGGTCACATACACGCACACAAGGTATTGATTGTTGTTTGTTCCCATTGTGATTTCATTGTTTTGCAGATGCAATGGGTGCTTCCACACAGAAACCGGTTTTCTGTGATGTCCACAAGCAAGAACCTCTGAAGCTGTTTTGTGAAACTTGTGACCGTCTCACCTGCAGAGACTGTCAGTTACTCAAGCACAAGGACCATAAGTAATCATTTCAGTACTCCTTGTTACCTGAGTTACAATTTTTACATAGTTGTTGCTTTTTAAACCTGACTCTCTTTTTTTTTTTCTCACCTTGCAGCTACCAGTTTTTGGAGGATGCGTATAGAAACCACAGGGAACACCTAGAGAAGATGACAGGCCAACTTCAGGAAAAAAGAAAGGCCATTGGGGATGTGTCTGACACTATAAATAACGGGTTAAGTACATTTTCAAAATGTTCCTACATGCAGTTAAAGATCCCTTTTAAGTAAAACAGCCATGCTTAGTGTTTTTCTTTTTTTACAGTCTTCAGCAAGTGGATGAAAACCGCAAGACTGTCACCAATGAGATAAAAAAGGCTATCTGCAATCTGATTATGGAAATAAACAGAAAAGGGAAGATCCTGATCAACCAGCTTGAGGTACTAGCTAAATATTTATTAAAGCATTGTATGTAATATATAAACTGATCAGCCATAACATTAAAACAGGTGAAGTGAATAACAATGATTATCTCATTACAATGGCAGCTGGTACATGGTGGGATATACTAGGCATCAAGTAAAAAGGTCAGTTTATAAAGCTGATGTGTTGGAAGCAAGAAAATTGGCAAGTGTAAGGATCTGAGGGGCTGCAAAATACTAAACTGAGATTTCTAGATGCATGGGTCAGAGCATCTCCAAATCAGCAGGTCTTGTCTGGCAGTTGGTGTCTACCAAAAGTAGTCCACAGAAGGGCAACCAGTTAAAATCAGTGACCGGGTCAATGGCACACAAGACTGAATGGTCTACAATAGGGCTAGCCTGTCTGGCCTGATTTATTTATTTTTTAGAAGATCCACAAAAGTATCTGTTGCTATTGTCTTGGTACCAGACACGAGAGCACACATTTAGAGGCCTTGTGGGGTCTATGATGGGTCAGAGCTGCTTTGGCAGCTGTTTAAGCAACTAGTTTTAATGTTATTGCTGTTCAGTGCAGTCTGTATACACTGTGTCTGTAATGTGGATATGATGGCCATGAACGAAAACCTGTATACTTAAAACTTGTTGAAAGCAATCTCAGATTAAAAAACCGCAAAAATGCAATCTTCACACTTTCTTGGGCTTAGAGCATGTATAAAACAATGTGTTACCAAAGCTGCTGTTATAACTGTATCCAAGTTTTCCTCAGTAAAAATAAATTTTTGAAAAAGTATTTTATATCCAGTTGAGCTTTACACACGGATACCATGAATACCCTGCAATCAGGCAAAAACTGAATACTTTAATAATACATACCCACAGACTATTTGAGTAGTACCAGCTCTGGTGGCATGCATTGTAGCCTAGAGATTTACCACTGATGTGAAATAGGAATTCATAAAAAGGTATGTTGTGCAATGTTATTGACTGATATTGTCCCTTTAGGCACTGACAAAAGACCATGAAATAGTTCTGAAAAAACAGCAGGAAGACATCTCCTCCCTCACCAAGCATCTTGATCATGTGATTAACTTTACAAAATGGGCAACGGCCAGTAACAGTGGCACTGCACTCCTGTACTGTAAACGGCTGGTAAGAGTCTTTCCGCCGCACTCACGTATGAATACTCTGTGTTGAGTGAGATTACTGATCGAGAAACCATTTCTTTCTCCATTTTCAGATCTTGTATCAAATCCAGTACCTTCTCAGAGCAAAGTGCAATACCTCCTACGTTCCTCAGAGTTCAGTTCGCTTCCAGTGCCGGGCTGCTTTTTGGGCTTCAAATGTTGACCTTGGTAATCAGTTATTATAATAAACCAATTGATATTCTTTTTAATTTTACGTGGCCTACTGGGATGCAGCCAAAAGAGATCAGTCATTCTTGCTATCTTGGAGAGGGCATTGCTATATTGCTGTACCAGCAAATCCAATACTATGGTGTGATAAGGGTTGGCTGGCATCACGTGTTGGCCAGTATCTTTTATCAGTTTCTTTGGCCGGCAACTTTTAATTTAATTTTATAGAATTTGTTGCAACATTGCAAGTGGCGTCCATTATGTTAAGTCTGCAGTCACTTATAGTCACCGCTGTAATTCTAAATAAAAGGACAGACAATTGCAAGTTTTCAGTGAACATTTTTCTTTCAGGTTCATTGGTGGTAGAGAAAAGCTCAGCTCGGCAGCCAAGTGGCCCCCAGCACTTTCCATTCCAGCAAATGAACCCTGGCCCTAGAGGTGAGGGGCCCCCTCTAGCTCTCGCAGGATCTCAGGCTCAGCAGCACAGGCAAAGTACACTGGCCCAGCTGCAAATGCAGGTGGAGAAACTCGCTCAGCAGCCCAACCGACACCCCAATCACTGGTCTTGGGGAATGCGCCCTCCAGGGCAGCCACCGCCCACAAGACCAATGCAGGGAGGATCCCCTTCCCAGAATTTAACCGGCATGCCCCAGCAGGCTTGGAGGTATGGCGGCCCGCACATTAATACGAGAAGTCCCCCAACTCTGATCCAGAACACCAGCATCCCACAACAGGTAAAGGTGTGAGAAAGCCCCAGTTCTTCTTTTAACTTAATAAAGAGAATCTTCTATTTTTGATTCAGTAATTGCATAACACACAGGACTCGTATAATTCCGGTACAACTAGTTATATAAGACGTAGTGTTATAATAAAATGTGTATATCTTTTTTCAGACCTTGAGGGGTCTTATCAACAGTTCTAACTTCCCTCCGAAACCTATGGAAGTGCTACAAGGACCCTCTCGCTACTCCCAGAATGCACCTCTTCCAAACCATGGTCCACTCACATCTCAGGCCTCTTACATGCAGGTAGATGGGATTGGTGGGGTTTTAGTCTCGTTATATCATGATCATGTGTAGCTTGGGTTAAAATGGGTTTAGTTACTAATCATTTTCACATTCAATGTTTTTTTTTGTTTAGCAGAGAAATATGATTGAAAACACATACCTCGGCAGGAGAAGTGACCCTGCTGTTTCCATGTCAGTGTCTGGCCCTAGAGCTAGTTTTATTCACACTCTGCCACCCAGTGTGCCAGACAAAAGTGGTAAGTATGATTACAAATGCACACCCACAGCACAGATTTTTGCACGCGAACAACTCTATCACATTACTCAACTGAGCAAAGGAATTGTGCATGCTTGGGACTTTTACTTTGCTTACCTCCTGTGTTTGTGCGATTTATTCACATTTATTCAGTTATTAACCCTACAATGCTAGAGTATATTGTTTAATCAGATAAGAAATGAAACTGGGAATTAGTGACATCATGTGGTAGAATAGAGAATTGCTAGTAAACCATCCTCACGGATATCATGTCATACCACATAAATCAAGATTAAGCAAAATTAACACTTGTGTAAATATTTTTTTGTCTGCCGCTTTAAAGTTCCATCACTTGCCGTATGTTATTCTGCTTTATATGTATAATATGAAGTATTATTTGTACACTAGATTGTGTATTTCACTCTGTAGTTTATTTACATTTTATTTGTATTATTTTTTGTTTATAAATGAATAAATAATAATAATAATATCTTATTGTGGGTGGTACGAAGGCGGAATATGAGGCTGGTTCACCTCCGCACATTTTTAAGTAGGTTGTGACTTATAAATAGGAAACAGCTTGCAGGTGTGGTTTTATAAATCTGATTTTTTTTTTGCGGGTATGCTATTTCCTGCTTTTGTGATCACACACTTTTACACAGAGTTTTATAAATGTGGCCCCAGTGCCCACAGTCCACTTAGAAATTGTGAATTGTGGCTATAATTGGGGTAAAAATTTATTGTTTGTTATACAATCAAGGCTTTAGAATTTTCCTTAATAAAATAAAAAATATTAATATTAAGTTGGCATGAATAAAATGTACTTTCGCTCTGCTTTTTTTTCATAGCACCTGTAAGACAGATTTCGCCTATGTCTGCTCCTACCTCATCAGAAGCAAGGACAGGGTACTGTTGCACTGCATATATACTGTCTGCCTTCCACAAACACTTGAAATCTTTCTGCACATGTTCATGCCTTATGTCCTTGCATTCCTTTTCTGTAATTTTAGGGTTGGGCCCTGGAAGCGTTCAGAGCCTCCCGCAAGTGGGCCATCGAGCCACACGAGTAAGCGAAGAAGAAAGTCCTCTCCAGGGCCTGTCATAGTCATCAAGGATGAGCCTGAGGACGATGACGAAGTTCGGTTTGTAAGTATCTGTCTTGTTTCTGACTGATGTAATATAATTCATAGCTGGGTCGAATAGGTAAGGCATTTGTGATGATGCCTCATACCTATGTGTGTGTTTTATGTGTCAGGTCCAGACCACTACCAAAGCTAGTCTTCCAGATAGCACAGGTGTGCAGTCTCAGACCCAGCAGCAGGAGTCACCTCCTACAGACGAGCGGCGGACAGAGAAAAGCCCTGAACCTGAGGAGGACCCCAATGAGGACTGGTGTGCTGTGTGCCAGAATGGAGGAGAGCTACTCTGCTGTGACAAATGCCCAAAAGTCTTCCATCTCAGCTGCCATATTCCCACTCTCAATGCATCACCAAGGTGAACAGTTGTAATTTTGCTATAACTGCATAAATTCACAAATGCCTCTTTCAGTGCTGTCAGACAAAGAGTCCAGGAGTGGCCTGATAAAGGCTCTAATCCTGCTCACTAAATGATTTTAAGATCTGTGTGTTATATTAAAAACGTTAGTTTTTAAACTAAAACATTAAAACCAAGGGCTTGTATTGATTGCTTCACTAAATTAATTTGTCCACTAGGGGGCCCAGCAAGCTAAAAAGGTTCAGCTTACAGGGGACATGTACAACTTTAACAAATTTTAATTAGCTGCTTTGGCTTTAGTAAATGTTTGTTTTTTTTAAGACCCGTTTGCCCACAATATGTGACAAGTGTACGATTGAGCTGTGTGTATGTGTTTATTTATTTATTTATTTTCTTTTAAATATTGTAGGGCTTTGCTTTTTGACCTCGGATGACCTCAACCATAACAAGAAACTAGACTGAGAAAAGCCTTGTTTAGACTACTGTATATTTCGAAAGTATTGTTCATTGCCTGCCACTGATTTTTATTTGCAGTGGCGAATGGTATTGCACATTGTGTCGTGACCTTAACGCCCCTGAAATGGAGTATGACATCGATGGTGGTGGGGAGTCAAAAAATGTGAAGCCAGATCCTGATTTGGTTACCTTCACGCCTGTGGATAGACGAGTATGAACCAGTGTTTTACATTAATTTTGTAAATTAACGTACAGACTGTGTTCAGACAGAGCTGAATTATTCTTATTCTTTATTCTTATTCCACAGAAATGTGAGCGACTGTTACTACGTATTTACTGTAATGAGCTCAGCACTGATTTTCAGGAGCCTGTGACACCATCAGTAAGTTTAACCATACATTTAAAGCCATGGTGTGTTTTTGTGCTTGCTGTGTGTTCTATACATGGCTTACAGAAAGTTTAAATTAGAAAATTACTACAAGGGTCTGGGAGTTTTATAATTTAAAGATATGTTGACCAAATGAAATGCGTGTCTCTGTCCTACAGTCTATGCCAGAATACAGTGAGATTATAAAAAACCCAATGGACCTGTCTAAAGTGAGGAGCAAACTGGAGCTTAAGGAAAGTGCCAGTTATAAGAGCACAGAAGACTTTGTGGCAGACATGAGGCTTATTTTCAAAAACTGTGCTACCTTCCATAAGGTATGATAATGCTTTTTGTTTGACATGGTATTCAAAGTATTATGCACGTTTTAGTAGGAACAGGGGGAATGACTTGAAATTTTCTTTAACCATGCATACCATAACCATACATGCAACGGATTTTGATTGTTTGTTTGTTTTTTTTTTTATTGGGGAAAACATCTAAAATAAACCACACACACAGATACACCACAGACCCAGACTGTCAAATGTCTTTAAAACTGTAACTGAAGTTACTCATGAAATGTATTCTTTCAGTAAAATCTGTATAATTCTAATATAGATGTCAATAATTGTATAATGCCACCCATTGAGCATTACAATGCACTGTAATAACACTGCACTATGCACTGTAAAGTAACTGATATAATAAAAAAGAATCATTATTAATCTTGTCTGTTTGTGTGCACACTATTTTAGGAGGACACAGAGATGTCCAGTGTTGGAGCTAACCTGGAAAATTATTTTGAAGAGCAGCTGAAACTCTTGTATCCAGATCAGACCTTTCCAGATGTAAAGGCAGAAGAATCTGCTCCAGAACCAGAATCTGCACCAGTCGTTCCATCACCGAAAGATACAGCAGAAGCAGCAACTCAGTCACCAAAAACACACTCGCCAGAAGCACCGGCGGCAACAGAGGATGCAGAACCTCCTAATAAAAGTCCTGCAAAGGTGGAACCTCAGGCAGAAGAACCAGTGGAAAACACTGAGGGGACGGAGAAACCACAAGAAAGCTCAAATCCTGAAAATACACCCAATGAAGACAACAATAAAGATCAGAATGGGTGATTAGACTATACTGTCCCATCCCACTCTCTCCTCCTTTCTCTGTCTGTCTCTCTCCCTCTCTGTTTTTCTCCTTCTCCATGGACATTTGGAGTGTTTACCACCTCATGGTGTATTAATTCTGCAATAATAGGAATATTGCATACAAAGTCACGGTTTAAAGGAGCAATACAGCTCATTAGGGTATGTAAAATAGGCACAATAAATAAATGCAGATGTAAAAATGAGTAAATGATTTTGTTTTTGAAAAACTTAATTACTTTGACACAAATGCAAATTTGCATACATTATCTGTGCTTCTGTTATGATCCTTCTAAAAACATGAATTACTTAGCTTTATATATTTATTTGTCTTGTTCCCATGTCTAATTTGGTGCTCCAGAGGTGAGCATGCTTAGAAATAAATTCGATGAACTGTTTGTGCTTCTCGTGTTGTTTTTATTTTCGAAAGTGGTGTGTTGATTTTATTTATACAGGAGACAGGAAAGGTTAAAACTGGGATGAATCTACCCCCTAGTGGGTGTTAAAGGAATTAACAAGAATAAAAAAGTGAATAGACCTACAGTGAAGTTTTACATCTAACACTGATAATTATAATGGTTATAATTAGACAGTGATTTAAAACTCTCTGCTTTGCTTTTCAGCAACAGGGATATTAAACAAGCATTACATTTAGCCTACAAATCCCCATTAATTTTTTATGTCTTGACCAAATAAATAGTCTAATTTCATGGTTTCAAAAGTAAAAAAAAAGGTTCTCATACACTGAAGCACCTACAAAGCAGTCCACAATTCTGTTGTATTATGAGTTGTAGGATTTCTGTGTTCCCTAGTGTGTTACATGGCATCCCAGATGTGTTCAATAACGTTGAGAGGTGGGAATGGCAAAACCCCCAAACTCTGATGAGTGTTCCTCTAATCATAATTTGGCATCTCTAGATGTGTGTGTTGGTGCATGTTCATGTTATGAGAGGCCAAATCCATCAGAAAGAATGCAGGACATGACTGTTCAACTGTCAGAGATGTTTGTAGATGTACTAGGGGTTCAATGGAATGCCAGCTATATAAACCCTATATCATTATGGAGCCACCACTTTTACATAGTGGTGTTTTATATAGGCTGGTCAGTACTAGTTTTTCTGACACCTCAGTGTACACCAGTTGCACAGCATTTGCTTCATGTTCTCTCTGTGCCTGTGTGTATTTCCTTTGCATCCTCTGGCATTGTTACACTCCTTAAAAAACTCCCAGTTTCTTGGTGACTAAATTCCCATGGTGTGCATGTGTGTGCATGGTGTATGGACTGCTGTCTGTTCCCTCAAACCCACTGCTCTTAGGATAGGCTCCAGATCAGATGAAGTGGTTCAAGTGGTACTGTTCATCCATCTTTCAATAAATATAAAAGCAGTGATGATTAGCTGTTCACTTTTTCAGGATTTCATGAGAGCTAATCTTAATTTGAAGGTTAAAGGGTTAAATGCCAGTTATTTGTACATTTACAGTTATTTACAGCTATTTTGTTCTATTTGGTTTGGTTTTTAGGAACAATCATATATATTAACATGCGCCTTTAAAGACATCCAATATACTAACATTTTGGCCATGTTCCAAACTGATTCAATAGTAAAGATGTGAAATAATGATCAAAAGTCTCCTAAAAGTTAATGCAATCATTCCTTGTATGGAGGTTTCTGTTTTAGTAGGTGAGGACACAGATTTTGAAAATGTAATCAAATCTTTTAAAAGGATTATATGATGAATGTAGCATACTTCTAAAGGGAACTGGGATCTCGATCATAGGCCATTAGTTGATCCTGCATCTTGTGTAAATTGCTGTGAGATGGTTCAGACTAATCACAACCTCTCCTGGTTGCATCTGTAATTCTGCTTGACTTCAGGTTGCTTCTGCTCACCCTTTACATTTTAGTCATGATGCATGGTAGAAAGTTACAGACTGTCTTTCCTTCAGCAAATTAAGGATCGAAGAACACTTCAATTCCTCCGACTCCCAGCCTATGTGGCATGGCATACGCACAATAACTGAATTCAAACCTCCAAGCACTCCACTTCCTACCAACCAAACCTTATTCCCTGATGAGCTGAATCACTTTACACTAGATGCACTAGGACGTCACTGAGTGCATCTACCTTAGGCTGTGCCTTGTCAGGTGAGAAACATCATTAAGAACGTTTCTCTCCTAACTTTGGACTTTGCAATCTCCCAGCTGGTAGGCGTTACAGGAGCCTCCGCTCCCGCACCAACTGACACAGGAAGAGCTTTTTTCCTGAGGCTGTAACCTTATTGAACTCATCACAGTCACTTTAATTACGTCACTTAAATAATTATTCAATATACAATATTTATCATATCTATATATCTGTATATCTAATACGGCACTATTCATATAT
>JAOVVF010000014.1:6950092-6960821 GCA_028565595.1 Duopalatinus emarginatus
CCAAATGCTTCTCCTCATAGTAGTATTAGTGATGAAAGTGAACTATTTGCCTACTGTGTTTGCGCACAGAGGAATGCGACCTCTGCATTTAACCCATTCGTGCAGTGAAACACACACACCAGTGAACACTAAGAGGCAGTGCTGCCCCAGAGCAGGGGGCAGCCCCAAACCATGGTGCCTGGGGAGCAGTCGGGGGAGTTAGGTGCCTTGCTCAAGGGCACCTCAGTCGTGTCTTGCCCTGGGTGAGGATTGAACTCGCGACCTTCCGGTCACGAGACCGGTTCCCTAACCACTAGGCCACGGCTGCCTCCGAGTCACTCGCGCGCACACACGCAGACAGACGACCGCTGTCGCCTTCAACCAGACTAGAATGACCTCTCCTGGACTAGAATATTTAGTTTATACCTATCCAAATGTGGTGTAATATTATCATCATGTATCACTATAACATCTTCTACAAAGCTGTCCTCTTAATTAGAGGTTGCCTTGGAGCATGGTAAGCAGCTTTCCTGTTGTGAGTAATAGAGACTAACTGCATAATGCAATTGGCCATAGAATGCAGATGAGACAGGCGTGTTTGGGATAATCTAGCGCAGATGCTGCAGGAATCAGGAGTGAAATCAGTGTACGTAATTAGTATGATGATGGCACTGCAGGTTGGTAGAACAACTGAGCACATGAATGTTTGGGGGAAATTATTTACTTTAACAATGTAAGAAAAATCGAAGGTTATGAAAGTCAACTTCTCAGATGTTGTGTGAAATAATGTGTTTTTTAATTGTATAAAGAACTTTAAGATTATTTATAAACATGGCTATCACTAGAAAATTTATTTATTAGATAAATTAGATCATAATCCCTGTTCTGATTATTTCAGTTATTACACCTGTTCGCTTCAACGTGCAGTCAAATAATTGAAAATTTTTATTAAAATAATTTTAATAAGCATTTAAAATGTAAGCATATTTATCCTTTTAAGGATAACAGTTAATCTGGTGCCTAACCCTGGATCACTGGATATAAGACATGATTAAACCCTGAATGAGACTCCAGTTCATCACAGGGCACTATGCACGCATATTCACCCACTCATTCACACCTAGGGGCAATTTATCACAGCTAATCCACCTACTGCCAGCTTTAGGAAGGTGGGATGAAACCAGAGAACCCAGGCTAAAACCATGCACACACGGGGACGCAGTAGCCCTGGAGCTGTGAGTCAGCATTGGTACCTGTTGCATCACCATGCCACCCACAGGTAACACTATATGACTCTTTAATTTTATGGATTCATGATTATTCATTATACATTTAAGGCAGTTTTATATAACAAAGTATGTTCTCAGTATAGATACACTAGATGGCCAGAAGTATGTGGACACCTGACCATGAAACCCATATGATTGTTGAAATTCCCATTCCAAAACCATGGCCATTATTGTGGCGTTGGTCAATCCTTTGCTGTTATAACAGCCTCTAATCTTCTGGAAAGAATTTCTACTAGGTTTTGAAGTGTTGCTCTGGGGATTTGTACTCATTCAGCCACAAATGCATTAGAGAAGTTGGGCACTGTGTCAGACGAGAATTCCAAATTTGGCAAACTGTGTCTTCATGGAGCTTGTATTGTGCACAGGGGCATTGTCACGTTGGAACAGGTTTGGGGAATCTGTAATTCTACAGTCAATTCTAGTCAATAATTGCAGAATTACTATTCACTTTTTATCACTTTCAATCACTTTAAATCATAGCTTTGTACTAGCAGAGGCCATTATTTATTTCCAACATTACTACACATGCTCTACGCATGTTTACATATAGTAGCTCTAAAAGGACAGTAACGTCCACAGTACCCTCAGTCCTGCATACCACTGCAGTTCTGGCTCTTCTCCATGTCCTAGAAGCTGAATACACACCAGACACTTACTGTAGCTGGATTTAATAACTACCATATGGGCCATTTTTCATCTTCGTTCTATCACTAATGAGTGACTGAGGCAAGATCAGGCACCAGAAGAACAAGGTGGCAGACTTTACAATAAAAGAAGTGGCAGTATGACGGAAAGCACAAACTTGCTAGTCATGAGCAGACACAATTTATAGTATTTACACTTGGGGATCATTATGGTTTATTACAGCTTTAATCACTATTAATGCTATATACAGAATGAAAAGGTGCAAATTGACAGCTAGGAAGAATATTCTGTCAAAGAACTAAATTGTTGTATTTAAAGGATCCTAGTGTAACTATAAAATACATAAAACTATAAAAAAGTGCACATGGTCCAGTTAAGCCTACAGATAACAGACTAATACAGTGATAATAATATGAGCCCTTTTTCAATTACATTTTCAGTCTTTTTTATAGACAATAGAAAGTCAAACACTAATCAAAATATACTTCCTACTTCCATATTTAAATGAGCCCATTGCTTGTTAAACCCAAACAACTAAAATTCTGTGTGTTCAAAATCCTTTGCCCAGCAGTGTCAGTTCTGCTACAAACTGCCTGAATTCAGATTTAAATAATACAGTCCCTTGAACCTGTGCCCTTTTTCAGTGGTAAAAAATACTTCTGGCTGCTTTGCATTTGAAAAATAAATTAGTAGATTGTGCATTACCAGTCTCATGACAAACCAAATTACTGTCAAGTACAATTGCATCTTGCAGAGGGCTACAATTATTCCTCATGGAGCTGTATTAGTAATAAAGGTTGTGTTGTTTGTTAACAGTAGGAGCTTTAAGGCAGATTCAGGTCAGACATGAGGAACAGATGTGTTTCCCTCCAGCTTAGTCCGCCTGCTCTAATGAAGAAAGTGTGTCGTTATTTAAAGCGCTTGTATGCTTCTCCCTGTGCACACAAGCAGACTTGTACAGGTTAAGCATATATACACTACTATATTCCTTATTCTTTTAAGGAAAACAACTATCTATTGTTAAATGGGGCTGTACAAACAGGGTTGTCGGAGTTGAATTATGCATGCATAGTTAGAAGTGAATGCTGATTGTGCATACTGGTATTCAGACTTCTGACAATACTACAGACTTAACTGCTACTTTGACATTTCTGCAGGCACTGAACACACAGGGCGGAGTAAACAAGTGTGTCGTAGTGATTCTGAACTTTAAATAGAACATTATTTTTTTTGCACAATATCAGCTAGGGCGAGGAGTGATATTAGGTTCAGTCTGGTAGCATCCAGAAACATCTGACAACCCTAGAGGCATGATCTACATGAAGCTACTTTTAATAATCTGAATGGACCAGTCGGAGAATCAGATAAGGTATGTGTGTAAACAGACTCCACTGCATATAAAATGGTTGCAGATGCAATAGTATATTGTCATGTGAAGTCAGCAGCTGTGAATAAAGCCCAGTAAGAATAAACTGGTATGTCCTAGGTTTCCTCTTATGAACAATATATTGTCATTTGAGCACAGGAGCATTTCCCATTGCCCTCTTGCCCTGTGTTCTATGCCAGTTGATATGCCAACCATTCCATGGCAACCGTGCCAAGGCTTCGTGCTGTTGGCCTTTTCTGGTCTGTGACCTTGCTCCACACCATGCCATCACAGCTATAATCACTTCAGCCTCCAGAACGGATGGAAGATTGTTAGACTTGCCAGTTGCTTTTGTCCCTGTTATTAACCTAATTATGGATGAGATTCGGAAATCTAATGAACTTCCTCACTTCCTTTGCATGATTAGCTTCTGCGGGGTGTTAAAAATATTTGTTTGATCATACCACATTTCCTACTTAGTCCTCTGTAATATTTAGGACAGGTTTGATATGATAGGAATTAGTACTGGTAAAATTACTAATATACAAGGAATTACTGTGTATAATAATTTTCCTAAAATACAACCCAATTCTACTAATAGTATGTATTTTTTTTTTATCCAGATGTATTTAGATCTTGCCAAATCCAACAGATCAAGCTTCAGAAAAGGTTGACTAGGTCACCCCAACTCTGTTGCTTTAAGAAAATACTCTCCGAACAGTATTCAGCGACAACCACGTCCAGTCCTAATGCACCATTTTCGAAGACTCACCAGGTTCCAGGGCCTATTTGTTTTTTTCTAATACACAAATTTCTATACTGAGCTCGCTTTGCAAAATTATTGTATACTTGTATATAATATCACTTGTACGAACACAGTGAGTATAATAGTCTTCATGTGTAAGGTGCATAATATTAAAGTCTTAAATTGTCACATTTGTGGCCAAGCTGTTAAATACAGACCACATATCTTTAGAACTACATGAGTGATAGTGTAGCTGTATTCAGCCTGGCATTCCCACATTTCAAGTCTTCCCCAGAGCTCAGATTTAGAGTGCTTTTAAGGCCTTTCTCGCAGACATGACAGCATTTAACATTAAGACAGAGATCCAAACCCCCTGTGAATACGCTACTTAATAATGCAAAAGTATCTATAACAGTGGCATGGAGATTCTAGTCCCAGGTATGGTGTAGCCTGTAAGTCATCAGACATGTTTTTTTTTGTTTGTTTCTTTACTCTAGGATATAACATTTCAAATTGACAAGTGACTAAGGGTAACTCATCAAACCCCTAATGTTTTAGTGTAGTTACTGAATTATTCATAGTAGAAACTGAATAATCTGCTTTATAAGAATAACTGAATGGTGTGTTTAAGTGGTTAAAGTGCAGATAGTTTACTTTCCCTCAAGAATATTTACATATATTTAGTGAGATATACTAGTATTAATAACCAGTGCATCAGCACTGGGATACCACTGGATCCAAATAAAAGAAGGTGTGGGACCAGGCAGGAAGTGCCAGAAAAAATGGTACACCAATATCTAATACTTGGTACGATGCCCATGGGAGTGTAGGACTGCAGAAATACAGAAATATTCTGTAGGAAATGTAATTGCCCTTAAGGATTGCCATTTGTATGAAAGGAAAGCTGTAGCAGTTTAACCATAAAAAGCAGGTGATTTGTGTGATGAGAGCTTACTTATTGCCTAATAGCAAGTTAAGTTACCACATGGGTGGGTTATAGTAACAAACTTACCTTTATATAGCAAGTGATTAATTAATTCTGATGTTTAAATTTTTTTTTCTGAACAAGAACATTAACATGATAAGACAAGGCAATACGGATCAGCATATAAACCAGAAATGTGACCACTAATAAAATTATTATTATTTGGTCTTTTTCATTATTTACCATCTGCTCATGTTACTCAACACATCTTATTTACTTCTTTAGTATTTAACCATAAAAAAAAACGACAGGTTAAAAAAAGCCTTAATTCCTATAAACAGATTATTTAACAAGAAGTATAACTGATTGAGAAAATGTGTGGAGAGGGAAAAAAACCAGTCATGATCCAAAGCTTACCACTTCATCTGTGAATCACTGTGGCCGGGGTATGTACGACTGCCAGTGCAACTGGCTTTCTTGTCTTTACTGATCATGTGACTCACGATGGCGTCAGCAGGATGGATTTTCTTGTGATTATATTATATATTATTTTACAAGCTTAGCTCAAACCCAGTACTAATGGCAACTGCGTGACTTGAAATAATTATTCAAGCATATTTCAGATTAATTTTAAAGACTGTTTCATTTATCTAACAAGAATTTCCCTGCATGTAAAAAAAGAAACATTTGCCAAAAACGTATAACAGATGTCTAAGGGACGTCAGCTGTGTTCCTGTGACTCAATATTATTTTATTTTTATTTGATTTTTTCTGTTATTTGAACCATAATTACACCAGCTTTTCTAAAATGATTCATATAGTATGTTACATAGTTGTATAGTTATTCAAATGCTGATTTGTGTAGTGTGGTAAGTAGTACGGGAAAAAAAAATTGGCAAGATAGTATTAGGATAGTCTGCCTGCAGAGGGTTTATGACATTTGAACAGCAATTTCATACAAATGTTCTACAGTTTATGTACAAATATTCAAACCATCTCATTAATCTTTGTTGAACATTCAAACCCTAAGCCTTACTCTAAGCCCAAACCTAACCCTAATCCCAACCCTAATCCTCAGGCTAATAAACTGCTGAAATATAACAAATACTCTACAGGTATGTTAATATTGGCAGATATACTCTATAGGTTATCTGTAAAACATTCACTGACAAATGAAACAGGTGTACCGTTGAATCTCGGCTACTGAGCTGCTGAAATGTTGCAAATACTCTATAAAACCTCTGTAAGCAGACTATTCTAATTACATGTGTGCGTGTGTTTGTATATATGCTACTTCTATCAGCGTAAATACAATTTGACCCACAGAAACACAGCATTGAGACAATTCAGTGCTGATAATTGAACAATGATCTGTAAAAATAAAAAGTGAATAAAGCTACTGACCTTTTAACCGTAAGATAGATTACAAGTGATCCTTTTGCTGAGGAATAGTACTGAGCACACCCGTGTCAGACATGCTCTCGCTGCCGGGTACGAATCCTTTATTCCCCAAATGCCTCTCTGTCCATCCTCATTCTGATGTCCAGGTTGGAAAAAGTAGTCTCATCCTTATGAATTCACAAAAAAACAAGTTTTCCATGTTTGTTTGTAGTTCTTTAACCCTTTCCTCTTTTTTAAAAAAAAATGGAACTGAACTATAACAGACGTGAAAACGTAACAATCTTCATACTCCATGTGTAAAATAAAATACTAAACTGTGCTTTAGAGGTCTCTATAATTTATTCAAATGATTTATGTGCTTCCACACATGAAGCAATCCAAAGTATTGTAGCGCCATGATTTTTGTTGCATTTGAAAACAACCATATCAGCAACCATGAGCCTGACATGGTACATTTAACACAGTACATTTGAGAAAGAAAATAAATATGCTTCAGTATGAGTTGTGTTGTACTGACAAGTAGCTCTGTAAGGGTCTAATGAAAATAATAATTAAACTTTCCAGGATTGCGGCGACATGTGCAAAGAATTACATCAGTCAGTAATACTTAGAGCGTATCAATTGTTTTGACCAATCTATACTGATAAAGTTAAATTCATAAGGTCGTCACAATGTTGGTGACTGATGTTCATAATGCGAACTAACACTACAAGTCTGTTTCCCTCGTGTCTAAGCAAAAAGCATAGAGAGAATCTTTAATGTCTGTGCTGCTGTTTGCTTTCATTTTGGCCTTTCCCAGGGGTGTGTCCTGACATTCCACATCTCCTGTAGAATTTGGAGGTGACCTGTTGCATCCATGGACATCACTGGAGGGCTCATCTTTGAGTGCAGCTTGCTCCTGATCAGTCTCTCGATGGTAGAAATAGTTGAAGTTGGATACAATTACAGGCACAGGGAGTGCAATGGTCAACACGCCAGCAATGGCGCATAGTGAGCCTACAATTTTGCCTCCAACTGTCACAGGTCTCATGTCACCATAGCCCACAGTGGTCATTGTAACCACAGCCCACCAGAAAGCATCTGGGATGCTAGAGAAATGGGACTCAGGCTCATCAGCCTCAGCAAAGTACACAGCACTTGAGAAAAGTATTACACCAATAAAAAGAAAGAAGATAAGGAGGCCTAGCTCTCGCATACTGGCCTTGAGAGTCTGCCCCAAGATCTGGAGACCTTTGGAGTGCCGTGAGAGCTTGAAGATGCGGAACACCCTCACTAGTCTAATAACCCGCAAGATGGCCAGTGACATGGCCTGTTGCTGCTGCTGCGGCCCGTTGTCATGATCCTGACCTTGCTGCTGCTCCACCAGCTCTGTCCCTACCGTGATGAAATAAGGCATGATGGACATGATGTCGATGATGTTCATAACAGTTTTGGAGAACTCTGACTTGCTGGGGCAGGCAAAAAAACGGACAATAAGCTCAAAAGTGAACCAAATCACACAGGTGGTTTCGACTACGAAAAATGGGTCGGAGAAGGTGAGTGACGGACGAGCTTGCAAAGTTGAGTTGGCAGCTATCCTGCTAGCTGATTGAAGCTCTCTCTCATCCCTGAACTCAGGCAATGTCTCTAAACAGAAAGTAATAATGGATATAGTGATGACAATCACAGATACAATGGCGATGCCACGGGCAGGACTCGAGCTTTCGGGGTACTCAAAAATGAGCCAGACCTGTTTCTGGAACTCATTGTGTGGTAGGGGTTTCTCTTCCTCCTTTATGAAGCCCTCGTCTTCACGAAAGCGCTCCATGGCCTCTTCACCCAGCTGGTAGAACCTTATTTCATCAGCGAACACATCGATGGACACATTGACAGGTCTCCGGATTTTCCCACCAGACTGGTAGAAGTACAAGATCCCGTCAAAGCTCGGCCGGTTTCGGTCAAAGAAGTACTCGTTCCTGAGTGGGTCAAAGTACTTGATCCTCTTGTCTGGGTCTCCTAATAAGGTGTCAGGAAACTGGTTGAGGGTGCCCAGCTGAGTCTCGTACCTCAGACCTGCGATGTTAATGAGCACGCGCTCATTGCTCCCGTCATGCTCCACGTTGTCCATCACGTCCACCACGTCCGACAAGTCCTCGTCGAAGAGGTGAGGGACGCGGTCGGCGCGCAGCAGGGCATCCACGGCGCTTTCAGCGCAGCTGAACGTGTCGCTCAACCCGCTCATCCTCCACGACCTCGGCTCCGTGTTCAGCTCCTTGACGCTCTGGTCGCTTCGCCCTAAAGGCGCGTGCCGGTCCCGTGCGCTACGACAGCTTTCTCCGGCATCGCTCGCGCTCCCTCTCGCGCCGCCGTTCTCCAAACTCACCAAGGCTATCTCCATACCGGAGCCATGAAACGTTGACCAGGAAAAGATGTATATAAAAAAGGACCCGCAGCTGTGGATGACAGTCACGTGTTAGTAAGAGTTTTCTTCAGTTTTAGAACATGTTAGCGCCGGTTTAACGCAACTGAGAACGAGCGCGCGCACGGAGCGCCAGCGCGAGCTCTCCGGTCACTGGAAAGTAAATAAAGCCGCTAGAGCCGAGTTGAACGAATTGAAGACCCGGATGACTGAATAACCAGGATATGACTCCTGACGTGAAAAGAGCGCGCGCATCCGTTCAACGCGGTGAGGGAATCCTCACAGTGTCATGGAGAGAGAAGGGTAGAGAGGGGGAATCCATCCATTCTCATCATCATCCTCCTCCTCTTTATCATCCTCCTCCTCCTCTTTATCATTATCATCATCCCTATCCTTATCATCTTTAGCCTTATCCACATGTACACATGTGGTGGCTGAAAGAATAAGGTCATCGGTACTGGCTGTAGACATCAGGTTCCCCTGCTTCTGGGCATACTCTCCATGACCGAATGAGCCAATTTGTGTGAGCCTTAGATTGAATGTTTTGCTTTTCTAAATCGATTAGTATCAGATGGGGTGTCAGACACCCCTTTTTAAAGATGGCAGCTACTGAGATCCTGTTCAAGCTGATATCAGGCATTGGACTCGCCTGAAAGGATTATACAGTATCCTACAGTTGGCCTGGGGTCTGTCTGGTGATCACCCTGGAGGAACTGGAATCAGATAGTGAAGTTTGCACAGAACTTCTCAGACTGTTGCCAGTGCACCCTCATTAGAAGAGAATATCATTTTAAATGGAATATGCCAAGTTTGAAGAGTACAAAATGACTATGAAGTTTTGTTTAGCAGACAGCTCTTTACCAAAAGGCTGACATTAACCTTCATGTACCTCATGCTGTGTATGCAGTTGTTTAACATCTGTCAGGACTTTTGTATTTTCATTTACAATGGACATCTGTCCTTGCCCATCTGTCACAATTACATTACACACTGCTGAGTATCTAAATCCTTTCCCTTTCCGTTTAGTTCTTACATAATATTTCACACACAGGGGAAAAAAAACAAAACAAACCAAGATTTGGCCTTGATAGATGTGTATTGTGCATTTTTGTGGGGGATCTCTTCATGACAGATGCACTGTGTTTAAAGTGTCAGAATCAGTATTGAATAGTATAGTATGAGAATGGAACAGGACTTAGCAGGCATGTTTTATTAATGCCTGTGAATCACTGTAAAATTTTAATGAATTTACATGTTGAAATAAACATGCAGATATTTAAAAAAAAATAGCTGAGAATGCCTGAAGGCAAGTTAAAACTGGGATGGTAGGTTTAAATTTAAGTTTAGATATACAGATACATCCCAGTTTTAGAAAAAGTTTTTCCTCTTTCCCAGTCTAAGTCTATGGCTTTGTTCCCCCAAATTTTTATTACTAAATGTGAGGCTTTAAAACACTTCTGAAAGTTGCTCTAGATACAGGAATCTACCTAATGCCATAAATGTAATGCCCTGGGGAATATTCCCTCCTCATGTCTAGTGTCCCTGAGAGAGACTTTTCATACACCAGGACAAAGCGGTTACTGATTATGAGTGTATATATAGTGCAACGTATCCTCAGTGACTCCTGTGGAACAGCTGTGTTCATGTGTGTATACTGTAAACACAAACACATGGCTGTTGGTTTTCTTTTTAGAGAAATTGCTATAGCTGTTTCCTCTTGTGAATTAGTGGCCTTGGATGTTTCCTGTGTTGGCCACATTAAAAATGACAAGCCCAAGAAACATGACACCAGGCTTGCATTTCACTGGAACATACACAGAATAGAAAAGATGTTGAGAGAATGGAGACAAGGTAGCATCTGCCTTTACCTTGTTGAGTAACACCAGCTACTACTGCCCCCCCCATCTATCTGTCTATCTGTCTATCTATCTATCTATCTATCTATCTATCTATCTATCTATCTATCTATCTATCTATCTAT
>JAOVVF010000014.1:6962966-6974013 GCA_028565595.1 Duopalatinus emarginatus
CACCAGCTACTACTGCCCCCCCCATCTATCTGTCTATCTGTCTATCTATCTATCTATCTATCTATCTATCTATCTATTTATCTGTCTGTCTGTCTGTCTGTGTGTGTGTGCGCTTGTGTGTGTGCGTGTGTGATTGTGTACACTGAAAATTCTGCATTCTGCATTCTGCAACACCAACACCTGTAAAATTTTTGAAGTATTATCTTCTGAGAGAGGTTGAACACTGGCCAACATGCTCATGGCATGGCGATGTGAATTATTGGAGTTTGAACAACAGTGAATGACTGTGGGTGCTAGATAGACAGGACATTCCATTTTCAAAGTTATGTGGATATTTAAAATTCCTCGATCCACTGTGTCACATGGGCACTAGGAATATGTCACAGATTATCACCCTTGGTGGACAGTGCAGAAGCAGCCCATGGGTGCTTAACAATTGTGACTGGCGGGGTCTGGGTAAAATTTTCTGTGAGAACAGACAAGCGACTCTGGAGTAATCACATATACATTTAATGCAGGAGGCCTCATACACTTTTAAGTGCACAGCTATTTGCAGTGTTCCTTAACCTCCTACACGACTTGGTTATGTTTTAGTAGATGCTTTTTTGGGTGTCTTGAACCTGTGTATGGCAATCTCAGGACTATCAAGACATTCTGATAATTGGCAATAGGTTTAATTTCAGAAAGTTTTATTTCAGTCGCAGACCATCTGTCCTCCAACAGCATAATGACCCAAAACAGACAGCGAAAAGCACTCGAGACTGGCTAAGAACAAAACACTGGACTATTCTGAAATGACCTTCTATGAGCCCTGATCTGAGACTGCTAGACCAGTTTGCTTAGGAAGGAGTGGGCCAAAGTACCTCTTGATATGTGCAGAAGTCTCATAGCTATAGACAGTGATAGGCTTTAAAAGTTGTGCAACAAATTAATAGGTTAAAGGTCCCATCATTTTTGGTTATGGACCTTTAATCTCATTAACACTAAGTTTTCAACTGATTTTCAGGACTTACCTGCGACCCAAGGAATCCGCCTTGGGACCAGAAAGTTTGAGCCCCGTACAACCAAAACTCAACTGAAGTGACTTTGAGCAAGGCACCTAACCCCCAAATGCTTCCTGGGCGCTGCAGAAAAGGGGCTGCCCACTGCTCTGGGCATATGTGTAGGTGAATTCCACTGCGTAGTGGTCAAAAAAGTACTCACTTTCAGTCAGGAACATAAGTACAAAGACACAACAACAAAAGTGCATTTCTTCGAGTGCTTAGCACCATAATTAACCCAGATGCAGAAACAAACAGATGTGAAAATATAATTAAGAGGCATAGCAGTTGTTCTGATGAACTAAAAGGAGCTGCGCTTTTGTTTTCTTGTCAGCATTAATTGGTAGGATTATTTTGGTGTACTTTGGCCTGAATGGAGAAAAATTCAAAATGCACAACTTCTGAAACAGTTTTGTATATATGGACTCACATGTGTGTACACAGTATACACATTTACAAACAGAGTTCGCTTTTAATTTAAAATGCTTTTTCTATTAAAGCATCCTACCTCATCGCCCATATGTTATTCAGGAGATATTGTTTATGACATTATGACATGAGATATTGTTTATGACATGTTTAAATACACCAGTCTAATACCCGGTAGGTCTTCCACAGGGCATGGACTCCACGAGTTTGCAGAAATATTCTGTAGGCAATGAACACCATGCTTCCTGCACAACATCTAAAATTCTGTTGTATTCCGAGTCGCAGGTGTTTTTTATTCCACAGCGCGTCACATGGCATTCCTGATGTACATTCAGATCTGGTGACTTAGGTGGAAATGGCAAAATCCCAAACTTAAGACATGAACAGGTGTAACTTACTTGTCAGAGTTGTTTGTAGATGTATCACAGGTCCCATGGAATAATGGCTAAACAAACAACATACCACTATGGAGCTTGCATGTATTTTGCATGTACCATTCTGGCACTTCAGTGTAGAATTCAAGTAACCATGCTTTGGAACAAAAAATGATACACAAAAGTTAATTGTTTATAACAGGCAACATGTATAAAACAGTCATAGTGCAAAACAAGAAATAATAATGATAATAATAATAATAATAATAATAATAATAATAATAATAATAATAATAAAAATCCTAAATAAAATCACAGTGTGATCTGATAAGTGTGAAACATTCATTTTTTGGATGGACATAAGACTGTTTTTAATTTTTTTGTGGTATTCTGAATTTGTCATTGAATTATTTACTGTGAATAATTTACTGTCACTCAATGTTGTTAAATTAATGGGGATAGGGAATCAAATACCTTTATTACACCTCTGAAAGGGATTAACATGCTAGTGACGCAAGGACAATGACACCTTATAAAACAAGAGCTACCCTAATTTTCTCCTGCATACATCTCTATGTTCATCAGTTACCACCTTCAAAACCACTATGCTAGGAGTATAATTAGTTATTTACAATTTCCGACAAAAAAATGGCAAAAAAAAACATGATCCTGATTGGTTAATCCTTTATTACAACATAGCAGTTGGTAGCCTAAAAACGAGATTTAGTAAAATAAGGGTTGTGTTTGATTGACGTCTCAGGAGCTTTGAGGGACCATATTATCATGCAATTTTTTGACACCTAAATAATAAGCTGTGCTGTAGGTTTGTTATTTTAACTAGATGGAAGCACATGAAACATCTCTGGTGCAGAATACTGCTTATGAAATGAAGAGTAAAGTTTCTACAGATAAACATTGTGGAGGTTGTGTGATGATTTGGGGATGTGAACCTTCATCAGATTGAATGAATTAATCTCTGCCAAAGGTTGAATGAATGAAGTGCAATATAAACACATTCTAGGCAAACCTACCATCAATCAAGAAGTTAATAATGAAGCATGGGTGCGTCCTGCAATAGGACTGACCGTGAACTGAAACATGATGCAGTCAACAGAAAAAAAAAAAGAAGTTGTCAAACAATCTGGTAGATTTAGCACAGTTGTGTTAGGAACAATTGGCAAAGATTACCACTAAGAGAATCTGGTTGGGGACACTTATAATTGTAAAGAGTGGGCATACAAATGGTTTACGAATATTTGGACTAATTTAACATTACAGAAGGTTTACAGAGCATTTGTAATTAAGTTGATGTTCAACAATTATCTTCAATTATTATTCATTAATATACAGGAGGTAACAGTTCAACATCTTATTTCGGTTACGGTAAGGGTTGGGATTAGTCTTAGGGTAAATTTTGGGTTTAGGTTTGAAATTAAAGTTAGGATTATGGTGGGCATTTGGATTGGGGTTAGGGTTGGGATTAGGATTAGGATTAGGGAATAGGGTTGGGTTTAGAGTTAGGATTAACAATGGGATTAGGGTTGGGGTTAGGATTGAAATTAGCATTTGGATTAGAGTTGGGATTAGCATTGGTATTAGGGTTGGGTTTAGAATTAGGATTTGAATGTTTAACAAAGATGAATGAAATGGTTACTAATAGGTTGTTAAATATTTGTATATATTACTGAACATTTGTATAGCATATAGGTTGCTGTACAAAAACTCTGTAAACTCTCAGCGAGTGTACTGTACAAAGAAAGTGTTACAGAATATTTATATCACAATCAGACAGTGATATATATTTTTTTGTTTTGTTATGAGTGTATGAAGATAAGGGGTATGGTAAGGTTAAAGCCACTGTTTCAGTGTTTTCATCTCGTTTTTTTCTTATTTCTTATCTTATTTCTTGGAAAATGGCTAAAAGGGTAAACCTTGGACATTTGACTGCATGAACCTGGATATGCTTTTGTGTTTTTATGCATGCTAGTTTGTTGACAATGTGTGTGTATGCATGTGTGTGTTTGCTGAGGAACTGAGGGGAAAAGACAGCATTTATGTCTAGTGTCTCTGTACTGACGATGAGCTCACGAGCACTTCAGGTCTTGTTGCCAGCAGCAGAGGGAAACTGTAACCATAACAACAGGTATCCACTAACAACAGGCATTCATGGTGGTAAGCGCTCTGGCGAGCACCTCTAATTGCAGTGGAAGAATTCAGCGGCTGGAATTAGCAGCCTTGCCCTGATGATATCTGCAGTGCTGTGTTTCACTAACAGAGGAAACAATGGCAGGCTTTTTTCCCCACTGAAACCCAAGGAGCCATATCACAGCAAATGCTTTATGGTAACAGCGTCTAAAGTTACAGCAATGGAGGAACAATAGGGGCTCAAATGCATTTGTTTGGACAGAAGAATCTCAGTTAATAACGCAAATGACAAGGCAGTTATTCCCTAATGAATTCTGAGAATGGCAATGGCCTTGCTGACCCAAACAAATTTAAAATATAAACAAAACAAAAATAAAAAATATTTATTACACTGATTAATAATAGTAATAATAATAATAATGATAATAATAATAATCAGTCATTTATCTGTAGCTCCATGGTTGAGCATTGTCCTGGTTTTCTGGTTTTCTCCTCTTGTCCAAAAACATGCTTACAGATAGACTGGCAGCTCTAACTTATATTTATGTACATATTGCCTTGAAATGGAGTGGCCAAGAAAATAACATGTCATCACCACAGAAGTATTAGTCAACATCATGTTTGTAAAGTACATGTCCAAGTGGCAAAAAATACAGTAATGTAACATGCAATAAGAGACCCAGAACAAAAACTTATGGAACACTATATTAATATTCCATTCATTCTTCTTCTGTAACAGCGTTATAAGTATCACTAGCCTATCCTGGGAACACACACTTAATAAGATGGGGCACACATATTTAGACACTTATACACATCTAAGGGAAATTTAACCTAAACAAATTGTCTACATGCATGTTTTTGGAAGGGGGAAGAAATCAGGGAGCCAAGTGATCCACCCACATGGACAAAGGGAGAGCATGCACAGAAACGAATAAACTCGAGCTCATGTGGAGTCAATTCTATGTCACAAGAAAATAAAATGAAACTGAAAGTTCAAGTCTTGAGCGACTGGTGCTGAATGCTTTCTAAACCAGCTTGCTAAACAGAACTTCATCAGTAGCATCAGTTCTTTACACTATGGAGTATAAAAAACCCTGTCATATTGTCTCTCAGGAAACCTGGATGAAGGCCCTCAACTTTTTTTTTTTTTTGTTATGCTGTCACTCACTGTACCACTCCCCTCTCAGTTAGTGCCATGCTTCCCATGCCAGATAAGCATTGAAAGCTTTGAAAGTCTAAGATCTGAATCTAAAAAACAAAAAGACCTCAAATATTAAAATATACATTAACCTGAAAAATGAAAATAAATCATTTATTCAAATGTATTCCAGAATTAAAATTATATTTAAACTGAATATAAATATTTCACTTATTTCACTTATATTCACTTATTTATATTGAATATATTGTTGTATTTTTCAAAGTTCATACTCAAGACTTCCAGGTTAAGTTTTTTTTTTTTTTTTTGTCAAATTAACAAAACCTTTGTCATAGCAAGGTCACTTATCAAACCGGCAGATTTGGAGCTGGTAAAAGATTGTTAAATAAGCAGGCAGGAACTGGTCTCTCTAACACAACTGCATTTTTAATTCTGTCCATTAAAGTGTCAAGGACAATAATAGCAAATGCTGCACTCTTGTCCAGCAGAACAGATCACTTTAGACAGCACTGATTCAGTTGTCCTTATATGAAGTTATAACCTGAAAACTTTACCTGTTATGTAAAGATCTAACTGTTATAATGCCACATTTTGTGATGTAAAAAAAAAAAATGATTAACAAGATTAACTTTTTTAGAACTTTTACCACCTTTACTGTGACCTATAATATGCACAGTTTAATTGAAAAACAAACCTTTTAGGAGGGGAATGAAAACAAAATGTACAATAATGTAGCAGCATTAATATGCACACCCTTAAACCAATACTTTCTTGAAGCACCTTTCAATTTTATAAGAGCATTTAGTTTTTTAGGAGGTCTGGAAGCAGGATCTTGACTTGCCAATATTTGCTCACTCTTCCTTGCAAATCTTTTGGTCACCCCACAGATTGTTGATTTTCTTCTGGTAAAGTCATTCTTTTGTTGATATGGAGGTATGCTTTGGGTTGTTGTCATGTTAAAAAAGTGAAATTTCTTTTTTTTTTTTTATCTTCAGCTTTCGCAGAGGCATGAAGGGCTTGTGCAAAAAGTGACTGATATTTGAAACTGTTATAATCCCCTCTACCATGACTAACACACTAGTTCCAGCTGAAGAAAAACAGCCCCAAAGCATAATTCTGCCACTACCATGCTTCACAGTGAGTATGGTGTTCTTTGCACAGAGCTTTTTTTTTTTTTTTTTTTTACACCAATTAGAATTATGTCTTATACCTCCTCAGGCAATAACATGTTTTTCCACGTATACTTTTGGTAGATGTGATGTAGGTGTTTTTTTGCTAAATGTACCCAAACTTCTTCTTGTCCTTTCATTAATTTAAGAGGTACATTTCTTGGTAATGTCACTGTTGTGCCCTATTTTATTCACTTGTTGATGGCCATTGTCACTGTGTTCCATGGTATATCTAATGTCTTGGATTTTTTGTACCTTTCTCCTGACTGAAACATTTTCCCAGTGAGATCTATTTGAAGCTTTGTAAGCTCTTTGGTATTTGCTGTAAGATGCAACTAAGTAGATATCAAGGAAATCCCACTAGAACCACTAAACATTATTTGTCCTTGTATTTGTTTTTCAACCCCACCCACCTAAAATATTTGAGTTTGTTTTTTAGTTGAACTGTAGAGATAATGGTCCACAATAAAGAGAAATTGAATATTGAAATAATTCATTTTGGGTGAAATATTTTGCACACTGTATGAGGCGGGACATCATTTAGTTAAAGAAGTTAACAAGGTTAAAGTTAAATATGACTTAATTTGCCCCTGGTTGTGAATGAGTGCATGAATGTGTGTATGTGCATGGTGCCCTGTAATGTACTGTCATTCCATCCAGGTTATTGCAAACTTGTACCTAATGTCCCTGACAGTAAGCTTTAATTTTTCATGGAGGAAATATCTCTCTGTCAGATGAAATGCATTTCAGAACCTAGGCAGAGAAAGACAAGACTGAAGTTGTCAGTCCTTCAAGGAGGAAGAATCTACTGTTAGGCTATAGAAATGAGAGAGAGAGGGAAAGAAACAGAGGAGGGGATGACTTGTGCATGCTGGCATGAGCATTAGGATTTCTGATAACAGATGCTTACATGTGGAGAGGGTACATGCGTGCAAGGGGAAGAGAGGGCGTCATACTTACCACTCACTTATTGGAGCTTTACTAAGAACAGCATAAACAGTTCTTCTCATAAAAAATGAGTGTGTGTGTACAGGATTAAAAGGATATGCAATTGTGTGGCTGTATAGCACATTTCAGTTGTCCAGGCATTGAACAATAATTTAGGAAATCCACAAATATTCAGAAAGACATTTGTGCATAGGGTAGAGTACTAGTAGAGTACAAATAGTGTGTGTGCTAAACAGCTCCGGGGATCTGTGTTTGTGGGTTTGATCCTCACTATGGTCTCTGTCTGTGAAGTATTTGGTGTGTTCACTCCGTATCCATGTGGGTTTTCGCTGGGTGAATTAGATGTGCTAAATTGCTGTAGGTGTGAGTGTGTGAGTGAATGGGTGTGTGTGGGCTCAGGATTAATCGTGATCATGACCGACAAAGCAGATAAGAGAATGATTGACTGACATTTATGTAAAATTGTATTCGTTACCAGGGTATACTATATAATCCATACTATTTATCATAGAAGTGAGTACTATCTGCACCGGACAGCCAGATATGGTCTCCACAAGACCTCTGAAGGTATGCTATGCTATCTATGGCAATAAGACATCTTCTGCAGGACCGGACCGGACAGAATATCATTTAACCCCCATGCACATCAGTGTACCATGGGCACCCATGACCTGGTTGCCAGTTCACCAGTTGTCCTTAATGAATTTGGTTAAATTATCTTGGACAATCTACATACACTGGAGTGCAATTACATACATTCAGCCCTTTCTTTCATTTTCTGTATGGATGAATTTGTCCTGCTTCTTTATATTCAGTATTGTTTGTGTTCTTATTTTATTTCTTGCCTGATGCCTTTCCTGCTTTGAACCCTCTGTCTGTTTTCCTTTGTTTTCTATTACTTGCTATGTCTGTCAGCCAGGTTGAGGTTTCTTTTCCTAGAATGGGACTGTGGTATTGTAAACCATCAATGGTATCAGCTATTTTTAAGAAGGCATTGTCATGGGCTGTGCTGGATGGAGTGCATAATATGTGCAAGAGAAAGCAGACAGCAGCTGGGTTAAGTCCTAGTATACAACACTGCACCAAGCCAGAACTTAATGATATCAGTTCTAGGGATCACACAAATACACAATCAGTTGGCGATGCACATATGTAGGACAGCCTAGACAAACATGACATTACCAGTCACTGTGGCTAAATTCTGGAAAACAGCTGAAACTAACAGTTAGACCCCCAAATCATGTGTTCAAAATATGTTTAAAAATCTTTATTTAGGCTGCTTTTTAACCTTGTCTGCCTACAAGATTACATTAGGTAAGTAGGCAGTTTCACCAACACAGCAATAGTAAACTTGTAGTCAGTGGGTTAAACCTTGCTAACTAAGTATGCTTTACTACTGCAGTAAATGTCATGCTTTCGTAATGTTGTTGGATAGCTATGTGCCATAAGGAAATAAACAATCAATTCAGTTTGAAATTAGATACCAACTCTAAAATACTTGTGATGCACAGCAAACAGAGATGAATGCTTGCACAATGTAAAGAACCAGACTTAGTGGTAGAGTAAAGCTCTATTTAAAGAGTTTATTCCAAAATCCAGTTTTCTAATTATAATCAGTACATTGCATTCCATTTAAACGCAAACTTTCACAACAGGGAGTAATGGCAAAATTAATAAGCCCATATGCAGCAGATGCAAAAAGTTTACAGAATATGAAGGACTGATGAGACCTTGAGAGACAGTGACGTCTGATGGTGGGGAGGAGTACTGTTCTGCACTGCATCTGTACAGATGACAGCAGATAACATTTTAAAATGTTTAAATTAATAAACAAAAATTAGGCAACAGAAGTGACTGTTAGTATTAGTCAGTGGTTATTTCTATAATGATGCTAGAGCAAACAGTGATGACGAGGCTCATCTTCAATGCCAAGTGACTTTTATCTCGGATTCTGATGTAAAACCGCATGCTAATAATCACTGAGAACTAATTTTCCATTAAAAAAACAGCAAAAAAATAAATAAATAAATAAAAATCTACAGACTGGCGTTGGCTTCATAATGGTATGGGGTCTGGCACCCGATATATCTACAAACGTCTCGGACAGGTGAACACTATGTGGGCCTCCTTTATAAGTTACACCAGTTTATGTCCTGCATTCATTCTGATGGGTTTTGCTTCTTTAAAACATGACAATCCACACACGTCTACAGGCACCGAATTATGGTTCGGGTTTTGCCATCACCACCACCACCAGATTTCAACAATATTAAACACATTTGAGATGCCATGTAATGTGCTGTGGAAAGCAGCAGATCAGATCAGAAACAGTGCTATGTAATGTTTCAAAGAGACTGGGCAGTAAGAGAGATGCAGGCAGACATATTGACTGAAAGCAAGACGGACTAAGTGTAAAGTGGATAGTAATTCTAATTGGCAGCTATCCAAATGCCCAGATGCTTCTCAGAGACCTGAAATGAAGAAGAACTATTACACAAGAGGGTGGTGGGATGGCAGGGATGGGGTAACACACAGACTGCTTTAATTTTTCTTCCTGTCTGTTCAGGACGTAGAGCGTCACACATCTGTTTTCTGAAGATAACACTGGCAATTTGAATCTGCCCGCTGTGCTCCAATCCGCTGGGATTTTCAGTGACACCCTTGCTGTGATACAGCAAAAAAAAAAAGAAAAAAAAAGAATTTGCGTCATATGATTGATTATATGTGGATTATGGGTACTGGAGTGCAAATGAACAGATGTGTTATTTAATGACTAGTGTACAGAATTGTGCTGTTGGATGGACTATTAAAAATAGGCTGTTTTCTAAATACAGAGTTTTAATCTGTGCATGACAAAAAGTAGAGTTGATTTAATTGTATTATTAATTCATTTCATAGACTAACTACATACATAGAGGTTACAATGAGGATGTTAAAGGATAATCTGTCTCTCAAAAAGTGAATGATATTATGTGAGGCCTTGTGGGAGAAACCACAGGAAATTTGGGATAGAGCTCAAAAGGAAACCCAGTTTTCATGATTCAGGCAGTTCTTTATTTTACACCTGTTCTAAGAAAAAAAAAAAATGACAGAGCATGACAGAGGTGGGTGGGTTTTTACACACAAAACACACACACACACACACACACACACACACACACACACACACACACACACACACCAATGTATATTAAATCTGCACATTTTCGGAAAAAAATCACATATATGAAAAAATGGGTTAAATCTAATTTGAAAGGTACCTACATAGAGCGTCTATAAATTTACGAGGGTGAGTCAACAATTATCCGCACTTTATCTTATCAATGCTTTCTATAACAAGGTCACTGTTTCCCCAGTCACTGTGATGCAGGTTTGAACTTGTTAGGTCTGTTCATTCTTGACTGCAGTGCAAGAAATAGGCTGCCTCACTTGTAATTTGAACAAAAGAAGATCAGCATACACTGAAAATGACTGAAAACACAGAGGACTGCTATCCAAGTGTTGTGTTGTTGCATACAAGTCTGCACACCGCTGCCCATACTGTCGACACTCTCCATGTTTTGAGGTGATAAACCATTCTTTCTATAGTCTGACCTTGCCCCATCTGACTAATCACATGTTTGGTCCACTGAAAGAACTGTGGTTGGTGTCCACTGTGGTTGGTGTGGTACAGTGGTAACATCATTGGCGCCCATGTGAGAGTCCTGGGTTCGATTCCCGGTCTGGGCAACCAGTCTGTGCTACACCAATAAGGGTCCTTGGGCAAGACTCCTAACACTA
>JAOVVF010000014.1:6995865-7010377 GCA_028565595.1 Duopalatinus emarginatus
TTGAATACACACACATATGTACACTCAGTCACATTTAGGGGCAATTTAACAGTTTTGAGAGGTGGGAATACCGTTAACTGGTTTTGTATTTAATGTTACACAACATTAGAATTTGATGATTAGCAAAAAACTGTGACATGTCATTCATTAACAAATAATTCGTAATCAATCCAAAAACAATATTTTATTATGTTTATACTTTACTTAATGCAAACTGTGAATTAAACCTAACATTAAGCCCATATAGTCCAAGCTTATTATTCCGTATTTAATGTAAAGCTTATTATCCAGCAACTACAGTGAAGTATTCAGTAACTACATTCACATTAATAGGAAAGGTGTGTAATTAAAAGAGTGGGAAATTTAAGTCTGACTAGGTCTAAGGGGTAAATCATGGGTCACACTACTGTTCCCAGGGGACTTATCTAAGATTTCATCAACACCCCAAATCCATCCATGAATAAAACATTGTGACTTGCATCCCACATCCGCTTGGCTCTTGTTGTTTGGATCCCACACTGTGAAATGTATCTGTGGGGTAGAAGCTGGAACCCAATGCTCTTGATGCCTAATTTATGAACAGCATATGAATTCCAATGAATTTGGTTTGATTTGGTTGTAGTCAGTGTCCAAACACAATGCTTTGGACCTCATCATGAGATCTTAAAGAAATGTGGGATGTGTAAAGTGTGGAATGATGTCCATTTTATAGGTCCATATTCCATGTCAGTGTTTTCTGTGGTCAATATTTGCTTACTGAAGCTTGAAGATGAGTTTAGATTAAAGTATTATGAATTAGGTTCAACATATACTACTTGTTATTTACAGTTTTTGATTAGTTAAAATGTTACATTGAATTAATGGTGTTTAATCCAAACTTAATGCCTTTAAGAAACCCTGTTTTAATATAAGCGGAGTCTTCACTACAACCATTTATAGTGTGCTGACAACACCACCATTGCTTAATTTATTGACTGAGATTACAACAAATTCCTGGACCCACCCATGAACCTGATGAAAACCCAGTTCCTTTATCAGCCACTTTCTTCAAAAGTCATTCAGTCTGGTAACTATAAGGATTTATAATCACACCTATTTGTGAATGTTTTTTAGACCTTGAAGGTCACCTATCCTCAGGGTAACACTGACTTTAAAATCCACAACCACCTAAGCTCTTTTCAAATTGAATCTTTGAAAATTATGACCTCACAGTTCAAGCTCAACTCCTACCTTATATTTTATAAAGCCTTCTTTCTTCCCACCGTCATGTACAGAGCAGAACTATGCTCCACCTACAGGAAATTTGAAAGTACTTGGTTGTGGTGACAATGTTATTCTTATTTCAGTTAAGTGATCACTGATTAATTTTTAGAAAGAAAGGCTAAAATCTAATATCTATTAATAGCTTGACAATTAAAATATTAGGGTGAGTAGTGAGTAATGGATTATATCATGAAGTGTCACTGGTGACAAATTACGAATAATAACAGAGGAAATTATTTGCCATGTTTGATGAAATTTGGATACACAATGTACTTCCCAATCACTCATGTGTTATGGATATATGTATTTTTGACAAGGGCTGGATGTGATACAATATCAACCAAATGCATATTTTCTGACACTTTTGATGTTGTCACTGGTTCAGGAGTGGTTTGATATCAATTGTGCTGGAATTGTAGGCCTGTTCTTGGAGAAGTATGTGTGTGGTGGCTCTTGATGCATGGCCACCAGTCTCAGTCTTTTCAGTGTGTATTCCCAAATTCAAGGTTGTGCACCTTCAAGCGCTTGTTTGTATTGGTCACAACTATTGGGTGTGGATTTGTCTGAATTATTTTTTTTTTAATTGTTTATGTCTATGTGAGAATTACTCGTGTTTTGTTGCCTTGCCTAATTTGGCCATTACAGAGCAATAAGGAATGATGAACAGTTCTTATAAGACACACTGATTATATATAAAGATGAAAGTCTGGATACAAGGGGGCAAAGCTCAAAGTTCTGCCACTCCTATGCTCTGCTTGCATTTATCAGCTTGTTCAAATAAGACAGTTACCCGCTAGCAAGATGAAAGATTTAATGTTGAGTCCTGTGTATTTATTGTATATTGTCATGTGTATTTATTGTAAATTGTCTGTCGTCATTGCACAAGCTACCGCACTCGTGCACTTGACGTTCTACTGTGTAGTCTATTGTTCTGTGTAGCACCTTGGTCCTGGAGGAACGTTGTTTCATTTCACTATGTACTGTACAACACTGTATATAGTTAAAATGACAATAAAAACTACTTGACCTGACTCGAGAAACAGGGATCTAAGAATATAGGACACCAGACAAGGCCATTTTTAGCCACCAGTCTTCAGAAAGCAAAAGCATCTTCCTCAAAGAAGGGACTTCAGCTCAGAGAAATACCCCCAAGAGATCAAGTCCAGTTCATAGATTCGATTCTGCAACAATACACATCACAATCATTGGCAGTATGTGACCATTTCCAAGCTAAGATAAGAGATAATAGATAACGTCCTATGCTTGCTTTTTACACCAGTACCTATTTAGTGAAGTTAAAGTGATAAAGTGCATGATAGGGGGCACTGATATGTACTCACAGCCCCTAATGTGTGTTCACTCCTACTTTCATACATTTGGCCTACAATGGACTGCAGAATATTTGCACCATGCCACCATGCACATGTATTCTTATCCATTATAATGGTAAAGTCAATATCACTGCTGGTTTCTCCATACCTTTATGCCACTAAGGATACTTATTGAATCTGGATCCTCTAAAGATCCAGAGAGGGCCACTGTAGAACTACAACATTGATATGTCAGCCAGATAATAAAGTTAAACATACAGTGGACAGACATTTCTACTCTGACAAGTGTCTGCAAATACGACCTACCAAAGAAGAAACCAAACTCAGAAGTTTCAGTACCCTACATAAGGAGATTAGGTCAGATTATATTGGCTTGTACAAAATGTAATTCTTCTGAGGTAATGCTGGGGCTAAGTTGGCAAGCAGATACAGTCAATATTTCAACCATATGGAATATTTACAGGGTTTTCTAAGTGCTGTGTCCTTATAATGTGTCATCTAAGCATCTAGTGCAAATGCAGAAGCCATAAGAGAAAGACATTTTTAACATGATAAAATCTAAAAAAAAAAAAAAATCTGCTTTTCCGAGTAGCGGTTGCACTGGCAAATCGCTGAAAAGGTCAGTCCAGATGTTCTATCCACTAGCACACATTCCAGCTCTCCCTGGGGTATCCCTAAATGTTTGCAAGCCAAATGTTAGAGTTCTGTAGTACATACTGGATCCATCCAGTAGGATGTGCCTAATAAAGATCTACTAGGAGCCAACCCAAAGGAGCACCTTGTCTGGCTTTTCTCAATTTGTAAGAGCAATGACTGTACTGTAAGTCTCAGGACTCTCGTGGTCCTCCAACTGATCCAAAATTGAATCTCCTTGATCAAATTCAACATTTTTGGCAGAATAATTTTCAGGAAATAAAAACAGTAGAGATAATAATGATAGGCATTTATATTTATTGATATATATGTGCAATAGGATGGACATGGGAGGAACATCCTTGCATAGACCATAGACTATGCTTTCACCAGCATCATATGATGAACAGAATGTGTGTGTGCATGTGTGTGTGGGAGATAGAAAAAGAAAGAAAGGAAGAAAGAGAGAGAGAGAGAGAGAGAGAGAGAGAGAGATTGAACACAGCTATGTATGGGAACATTTGTGTATTTACTTACAAAGATGTAATAATAATAATAATAATAATAATAATAATAATAATAATTTGGCATTAAAAAAACATGTGGGTGTTGAGTCAGCTTGATTTTCAACATTTGAATTATTTGGATCATGCAGTTCTTATTTTTTTCCCATGCAGACTATAATTAAGCAGTTAAATGAACACAAAAGCTCACCACATTAACCTGTTATAAACATAACAAAGACATGGGTTCATTATTAAAGAATATGATAATGTTAATGTTCATATAATGAATTTCAACAACTCAGTACATTTAGATACTTTTAGACCAAATACCACTTAGTGGTACTCTGTTTAACATGGCTCTTAGCAACTCAGAGTAAGGGTCAGATGACTTTTCTGCAAGATTTCTAAAAATGGATGGACATTTTATATATCCTATATAAAGGCAACAGAATGTATGAACATATTTTGTCATTAACTATCATGTTGAGTAAAGATACCCAATAATACTTCTTTATTAAAGTTTAAATTATAGTTATTAAAGATGATGTTTAAAAAAAAACCGATCATTCTACCCACTCTGGCATAATGCAGATGAGGAAAAAGAAAAAAAGGTGAGCAGAATTTTTCTCTTCCATTGAAAAAATCAATGCATGTTTTAAAAAATATTCAAATGACTTATATATTTCTATATTATAAAGTCATTTTAAATTGTTCCACATTATGACAAATTAACAGGTATTTTACGGAAGTCTTCATGAACCATGCATTTTCTTTCTTTGCTTTTTTAATTACAGAAATGAGACAGTGTTCTTGAAATGATAAATGCTTTTGTCATGCTTTCTGCCTTCCCTGTGTGATACATAGTATAATGCTCAGTTTTTGTGTGCAATTAGTTATATATACTTATATTTTAAACAATGCAATATGGTGAATCATTATGAAATGCTTTATCACATAAGGGCAGTAAATCTCAGTCATGCTCTTCATCCAAACTGAAGAGATAAAATAGAACTATTGGTCCTTTTGTTTGTCAGTAATGGCTTATGAACAGTTTATCCCTTTCTCCAGCTTTGGCCTCGAAGTATTTTCAATGTATTATTATATAGAAAGATGTAGAAACAGTACTGTGCTTATTAAACACTCGTGTTATCTTGGGATGTATGCACGCTGCTGCTAATTCTTTCCCTTCATTTATAAGATCTATTTATATACTAACAGGCGACAAAGTGCTGCAGATTTTTCTTGCAGTAACAACCCAACTCCTCCTTTCTAACTTGGCTTCTTCCTATTTGCTTTTCCAAAGATGCCTTCATTAATAGACATGCAGCCCAACATATAATACAGTGTAAACATGAGTGTAGTTTTTTTTTGTCTAGTTAACAAAGAATTTGTTGCTCTTCCCTGTAATTAACAGTTGTATCTATATGGATAAATAGACTATTTAGGTTCAGCAGTAGGTCACTGTATTTCCTGGCAGTGTTTAAAAATCTGTTAAAAATAACACCATTGCTTGCAAAATGGAATAAATATGGTGCCTATTATATTTAGATTACTGATGACTCTTATTTTAACAGTGTCACAAATCTTTACACTGTTCGGAGTAAACTAGCAGATAAAAGTTCTTTAACAGTTGTTTAAAAAGGCAGTGATAGAACGCCTAGCAGGATCTTAAGCTTTCAGGATTTCCATCTATACATGACACAGTGAGGTAGACAAACACTTAAAAAAGCTTATTATGCAGTTTTTTATACACCGATCAGCTATAACATTAAAACTGCCTGCCAAAACAGCCCTGACTTATCATGGCATGGACCCAATAATAAGGTGTGCTATGGTGCACTAAGACGTTAGCAACAGATTCTTCTGTGGATCTTCAGTGGGATCCCCCGCCCCCTCCCCATGCATATCAGTGATCCTTGGTGCCATTTCACTGGTCGTCCATCCTCTGAATAATTACTACATACCACTACAATACATATCAGGAACACCCCACAAGACCTGCTGTTTTGGAGATGCTCTGACACAGTAGAATAAGCATCACAATTTGGCCCTTGTCAAAGTTAGGTTACTAAGTTTCTCACATTTGCCTATGCAACTATTCTGAGAACTGACAGTTCACTTGCTGTCAAATATATGTACATGTATATATAATATATGCTGTCACCTGTCAGTAATCCTTGCAGTATTAATGATATGGCTGGTCAGTGTACACACACACACACACACACACAGACAAACTCACACACACACACTCACACAGAGACACACACACACACACACACACACACACACACACACACACACACACGTGTGTTTGTATGTGTGTATATATATATATAAACAAAAAAAAGATGGATAGCGAAAAAAGATGAAAAATATACTCATATCGACTGTTTCTCTTGTTAAATCGTTAACTGCGATTTATGTACAAGGTTTGAGATATCCCACTTTTTTCTGAGGTCTAACTGTTTATACATTCCCTTGTATGACCTCTTGAGCAGTTTGTTCTTCAAATCATCACTTTCTGCACACTGAGGCCATGTGATGAACCTTATTCGTTCTAAAATATGTCATGCACACAAATGTCAAACTTTGTTTTGCTGTGCATATTCTGAATATTATAGTACAAATCATACTCTGATTGGTCCTAGACATTGCATCATACAGTTAAAAGGAGTTGCACAGTTGAACTGATGTTATTGTACATGGAGGCACTTTTTAAAAGTTCTGTAGTAATGGGGTTAAAGGCACTATATGCAACATATACAGAGTAATATATGTATATCTTCAAACATGGTTAATATGTTGTAAAATCATAAATGTTGTGGTGCAAGCTGTAAAGGGAAGGAAATGCGAGTTATACAGTGGCTTTTTCGAAGTTCACTGTTGGGTTGATTTTTGTAAGCGGGTAAGACAAGCATGAGTGCATTTGTTTGACTTTTAAAGCACTGCACTGGCAGGTATAGATAAAGCCTAATGAATCAGACAGTATTCAAAATGTTTAGTTCACTGACCACCAAATATCAAGGAATCTTACAAAGACCTAATTAGTGTACCTTCGGACAGTTATCATTATTCGCCAGTTCTATGATCTGTAGGGTTTCACCTCCATGTCCCATTAACTGCAGATGTAATACAATTTGGAATGTAATGACATTGCTAATAAACGTCATTACAATATATTTCTAGATCGTTTCAAAATATATTGTTGATATTAGTAAGGATCCCTTTGATTTACATACAAAAAGATCCATCACGATCCTTAATATTGGTGCCATGCATTAATTATATCAAGATACATAGTACCTGAGAGGAATAGGCCTCAAAGCTTCACCGCCCCAACCTTTAGATTAAACATTCATTTCTCAATCCGTACCAGGAACAAAACATAATGAGCACTGCATTTTGCAAAACTAAAGTCTGAAATCTGAGGGCAATATGTAAATGAATAGAAAAAATATTGAGGTAATGATTCGAGCATGCCATGATTGACAAAGAATATTTCAACATGCTTTTACACTTCCAAAAGCCATGTGCCTTTTCACACAGACTTAGATCTTGGGATTAAGAGTTTTAGCATCTGATGGAGAAATACCAGTATTGGCAAGAAGCCATGATTTTCCATTAATAATGAGGTGCATTGCCTTTCAGTGACCCTCAAGATCAACAGCACCTATTCCCAAAAATGAGACAACACATCAGAATCTGCATAATGCTCTAGGAACTCAGTTCCAGATGCTGTGGACAATGAGTTATTTAATAATCCATGTCTAGTTGTTTTTTGATGGTCACACTGTTGACAGGTGGTGACAGAGTTCCGATTTGGATCTGCATTTTCATCTCCTTTTTATCCGCAATATCTTTATTTTCAGCAAACATTTTGAAATTCAGTGGCATATGAATGTATTCCTTGTCTTGGTAAAGCAAATGCAATGCAACAATGCATTGACCTAGGCCTACATAAAGCATTCCCGTATTATTAATACGTCATGTTTGTTGTTTCCTCAAAATAAAAGTGGGCAAGAATTACACATCTGTCAGAAGCTTGCCCTTATTTACACAGTTCTGGTTTGAGATAGTGCAGTTCCCAGTTCTCAGGTTTGCCTCCCTAAAATTATCAATACTGTTATTCATGTCATCGTCTGTCTCCACGTATTCCGACTTGCTTATGATAGAAGAGCTGCGTCGACTGGAGTTAGAGTCGGATGCAATGTTGGGATTACTCACATTGAGGAGTTGTGCCTGCTCCTCTCCTTCTGTTTCTCTGTGGTAAAAATAGTTAAAGTTGGACACAATCACAGGGACCGGAAGTGCAATGGTGAGCACACCCGCAATGGCGCAAAGGGAACCTACAATCTTGCCTCCGATGGTCACAGGGTACATATCACCATAGCCCACAGTGGTCATAGAGACCACTGCCCACCAGAATGCATCCGGAATACTTGTGAAGAAGGACTCTTTCTCCTCAGCCTCCGCAAAATACACTGCACTAGAGAACAAGATGACACCGATGAAAAGGAAAAAGATCAATAGGCCCAGCTCTCTCATGCTGGCTTTCAGCGTCTGCCCCAAAATCTGCAGTCCTTTAGAGTGCCTTGACAGTTTGAAGATCCTGAACACCCGGACAAGACGAATAACCCTGAGGATGGCCAGAGATGTGGCCTGTTCACCCCCTCCCTTTGCTTCCTTCCCCTCCTCATCTTCTGCAAGCTCTGTGCCAAGTGTGATAAAATAGGGGATGATTGCCACTACATCAATCGTGTTCATCATGTTTTTAAAGTAAGCTGCCTTGCTTGGGCAAGCAAAAAAACGAACAATCAGTTCAAAGGAGAACCAAATGATGCAGAGGGTTTCCACAATGAAGAAGGGATCGGTGAAAATGTTTGGCTTGTAGTAGAAAGTACTGTTCCCAATAGTTTGCATATGCCCCTGTGGATCCTCTTTGAGTTCTGGCAAGGTCTCCAGACAAAATATGACTATAGAAATCAGAATGACCATGACTGACACAATTGCAATGCCACGTGCAGGGCCTGAGCTCTCTGGATGTTCGAACAAGAGCCATACTTGTCTCTGAAATTCATTTTCTGGCAGTGGACGCTCCTCTTCACGAATAAAGCCTTCGTCTTCCCGAAATTTTTCCATGGCCTCTACTCCAAGCTCGTAAAATTTTATCTCCTCAGAGAACATGTCTAAAGGGACATTGACGGGTCTTCTCAACCTTCCCCCTGACTGGTAATAGTAGAGGATGGCATCAAAGCTTGGCCGGTTCCTGTCAAAGAAGTATTCATTCCTTAAAGGGTCAAAGTAGCGCATCCGCTTTTTGGGATTGCCCAGCAGCGTGTCCGGGAACTGGGCAAGTGTTTTGAGTTGAGTCTCGAAGCGCAGGCCTGAGATGTTGATTACGACACGCTCGCAGCACTCGTGATCCTCATGGTCATGGGGGTACGGATCGTGTGGATGCCCTGGCAGGGTTGAGGTCTCATCCATGTTATCTCCCGCCACCACAGTCATTTCTGCAGCTTAGACTTGCAGTACCAGAAAAAATATCGAAGCTAGATGAGGAGACATCCAGCTCCTGTATTGTATCCTCTATCCACAGCTTCCCCTGTCTATGACACAAGCCCCATTAGAAGAAAAAGCTCATATGGTTCCTTTGTACTACCAATTCGACTGCTCCCAGTTCCAGTAGACCACTGCATCATCTTCTTTCGCTCACCACTCAACCGGAGAAAAACGAGACAGACAGATGGGGAGAAAGGATGGTAATTAGATATCAGAAGATATCACAGCAGAAGAAAAAAAAAATCCTGCAGTAGGCTCGACTGGTCAGCAAATTGTTCCTGCCTGTCTAAGACAGCTAATGCTCGATACAGTAATCTCCTGGTATGCAATCAGGAGGAGCAGCATTTATGCATTAGTGTTTGTCTCAGCATTCAAGTTTAAGGTTTCTTCCTTCCTTTGGAGTACAAAATTGCTAGTGTACTGCACCTGGCACTACAATATCACATAGGTATTATGTTAAAAAGCATAATCTTCAATCTCCATCCCAAATGTTGAGTTTATAGACTAGGCTATATATCGTGTCGGGTGCAGTGTTGCAGTGCTTATATAAACGCAGTAGGTGTTAATGCAACACTGGACATTTTGCAAGCAGGCTATAATAAGCACTGCAGTGTGGGCTTAATAAACACTACACAGTGAGGTACGGTGTTTTTGTGCTTACCTTTGGCGAGGTTTTAAGGGCTTGGTAGGTGCCGGGTCACTCCATGTGTGTGTGTGTGTGTGTGTGTGTGTGTGTGTTGCCGGTGTTCCAACTTTGCACTGGCCCCCGTTGGTTTTTTGTTTTTTTTTCAGTATGAATATCGCATTACAGCAGTACGCGCAGCACTATGCGCTTTCATGCAATAGTAATCGGCTGCTTTGTCTTCCTTAACATCCAGAGGTGCTTCCCATGTTCCGCCTCAGACGTAACAGGCAGGTGAAATCTTTTTAGACGGGGTGTTGAAGTCATGCCAGAGGAACCCGATGGGTGCGCATTGAAGACGCGTAAAAAATACAAGGATACCCGCGACAGTGTCCGGAGCGCATCTTCTCCACCGAGGCGCAGCTTTTGCCGCTTTTCCTCTCCTCTTTGGCGCAAATCAAAAAGACACGGACGTCCCGAGATGTACAGTCACACAAACACAATCTCTCCCGCTCTTACACACACACACACACACACACACTCTCTCTCTCGCTCTCTCTGTCTCTCTCTCGCTCTATGGCACACATACGCCGGCAGGCTGAAGAGGGGAAGAGAAAGGGAGGGTGGGAGGAATGCTGGAAATTTGCAAACGAAAAGAAGTCCATGATGATGTGAAAGCACATTGCAGGTTTCATACACACACCGCGTGGTGAGAGAGGAAGGGAGGGAGGAAGAGAGAGAAAGAGAGAGAGAGAGAGAGAGGAGGGGGTTCCGACGCAATGCAGACACACTGTACCAACACAAGTGCTTTCTTTCCACGCCACAAACCCACAAATACTTGAGCAAGCGATGGCTTCCCTCCTCCGCTTTAAAGGCCAGTTGATGTTTCTTACAGTAAATGTGCATCACTCTCTCAGGCATGTGCGACTTTAGGATTATGTATTATCAGAATAATTCTGCATTCAAAGAATGTGCAAAAACAGTATTAGTAGTAATAATAAAGTTTTCCTGCAGACTGTGTTGCACATTTTGCTCTGGCATGCCTTTAAAAAGCCTGCTTCTTCCACTCAAATAGCAGTGCACATCAACGCATATATACAGTATTTGAGTTTGCAGTTTGATTTGACTCTCTTCATTTAAATGCATCACCAGACTTCATATAAATGATGTAGAGAAGGAGCCTTCAGTCTTATTCACAAAGCTGCAGGATTTTATGCACTCAGCAGAACGCACCTCATTCCACCTGTTTAATCCGATTCTGATCTTCAGTTAACTCTTAGGTGTGGCTCCTGTTTGTTTTGCATAAAAGCCTGCGGCCATATCTTTGTGAATAAGACTGTACACCCTGTTTTAGATCTCTGTTCAACATAACACACTGCCATACATTCCCACAAGAGCTATAGGAGATCACTGGCTCTGCTTTAAGTCACCATTATTAATCAGAAAAATTATTATGCAATAAACTGTAATAATAAATCCATGTCACTGGGGTGATACCCTCAAATATACATGAATTTTTCTGTCCTATTATATACCTCCAATTATTTTTTTCCTTATTTCTGTGTGGTAATCTGATCTACCAGACAGATACTATTCACTCTATTTGCATGGGACATGACACCTTTTTGAGTTGTTAAAAAGGGGGGATCAGCAAAACTGTGACTGATAAACATTATTTTGGATTCTAGACCATCTCTGAAAATCTCATCTGAAGGACCATGTTCATTTTTATTAGATGAGCTATTACTCCACATCACTACTCCTAGACCTTTCTTAGGACCAACACAGATTCACCAAAAAAGCTGAAAAAATAATATGTGTAAAACAAGTTAAATTCACAAGAAAAATTTCAGCACCTTGGACAGTGGCATAAATTTGGTCTTTGATTATTGGATTTTCAACACTGGATTCTGGAAATCTGCTAATCTAGTTTAGATAAGCCTCACCTAACTACAGTATAGTGTTAACCTATCACAGTGGGTTCTAATCAGCAGTCTCATGAACATAGATTTTGATGAAGCAGGCTGACATTAATGATGACGTAGCCTTAAAAAGTTGAGAGGTTATTACACTTGTACTATAGGCTATTTAGTAAATTTTTAAAATAATCCTGTAATATATAGTTAAGAGCCAGTCTAGCAGTCTGTACAGTTTAGCAGCTCCAATGCTTTTTTTATGAAGCGATTCCACAAGACTTTAAACTAACCCCCCCAAAAAATGTCTATTAAAAAGGGATCTTCCAGTCTAAGTATTTTTACACAGAATTTTATACGTTTTTGAAATAATTCTACTACAAGACAAATCTGTACATCATAGATACACTGTCTGCACTTACACTTTGCATTTTTTGCATGACATCTAGCAAGATGAGCAAATTAACAGACCTTTGACTTCTATCTTTTATAATAATTGATCAATTACAATAGATACTTTTAATAGATACTGGATTTTTTATGCACATAGTGATGTGAATGAGAATTGTGTGACTTGTGTTAATATTTCTTGAACCACTGTTATAAACCTGCCCCTACAGATGATGCACCACTGGTTCACTTTATAATCTTTTTTTGTGTATAGGAAGATGGATGGAGATGCATGGTCCAAAGAATAAGGCCATCATCTAGGTCTGTCTCAGCATATGCATTAGATTATTATTCAAAGCATGCAAAGTATCAGCTTTCAGATTTCCTTGGTTTGTAACCAGCACGTTTGCATCACTCGTTATTTATATGCACCAGGCACTGCATACTACACTAGTCTATGGAGGTTGGATTAAACACCAGTCTGCAGAAAAATACCAAACAAAACTGCAGGTCTTGTGGGGTGTTTGCAGTATGCAGCGTTTAGTACCTTTAAAGAGTGGTCAAAGGAAGAACAATCATTGAACTGGTGGCAAGTTCATAGGAAAGTAAGGCTTGCTGATGTGCATGAGGGATGAAGGCTAACCTGTCTGCTCACATTCCACAAAACAGCAATAGAAGGATCTGTTACTAATGCCTTGGTGCCAGATACCACAGCACACCTTCTGAGAACTTGTAGGGCGCATGGCTCGGTGGGTCAGAGCTGTTTAGGTAACTGCTGAGGCAGGCAGTTTTAATACTATGGCTGATCAGCATATTCAACAATTCCATTAATAAATAATTGTTAGCGGGTATCATTGTGATTTCAAGGAACACCAGTAAGATTGGTTACACTGATTTACACTATAATGGCTTTCTAATCAATGAACTTAGCACATCATGTCCAATGAGAGGTAGGGTGAACCCCAACACTACTGAAATGTGTTCCTTTACTGATCTTCTAATCCAAGCTAATCTTCAATGCTCCCCTTTTTGGTGAGATCTTTTAAAGAATGGCTTAGTATAGCAGTTATACAACTGTACTAGCAATCTAACATGGCATAAAAGAAATCAATCATTTATAGTGATCACCTTGGTACAGCTTTTTAAACTACTGGTACACAGAATGTATTCATTAACACTGACACCCACCATATAGCTTCCTTAAAGTGAGCCAAGCCATGAGCTCACACACTGATCTCGGATAGGGTTGATCGTAGCTTCTTACCCCAGTTTGCCAGCACTGCAGCGAGGGGACATCCTGCAGTTAGCAAGAGAGTGAGAGATGGTTCAAAATATACAGCATGTTCCACACATTTCTCCATGGTAACCAGGAGCTAGCAGACACTAAAAGAAAGAGGGAAGAGGAGGAGGGAAATGGAAAGAGATAGAGTGGGAGGGAAAGAGAAAATGCACCGACTGGTGCTGCGCATGCAGAATCAAGAGCATAACGATGAGTGACAGTTTTAACACACTGGAAGCCATTATTTCTGCTACTTGTAGGACAAATCCATGAAGGTGATTGTCACATGATTTAAATCACATTTTATTTGTTTTTTTAGATCTAAAAATAATTTGATGAACCCTGAGGGATTGACCACTACACACAATATAGGTTATTGTTATTTAAGGTTTATCAGAAATCATAACTGCAGGATTGGCAGTAGTAATTCCTCAACACTACAAGCCTGCATTTCAATGCTAACATTAATAGGGGTATGTAATAAATATGCAAATATTATATAATAGTTATATAGTTATATAATAGTCAAGCGGCTGGTTTACATACAATAGGCAGCTATTTTATGCACAGTTAATATTTACATGACGTAGAGTGGTATAGCTGTGTCCAGTGTTTTAAAGTGAATAGTGTTAGCAGAATGTTAGTAGTGTGAGGAGAATGTCAACTCATCTGTGGTTCTTGGCAGGCTGCAGTGTCTCAGCAACCTTTAGCTCAGTGGTGCACAATGTGGTGAAATGTTTCTGAATCATTTTATTCCCACCTCTCATCTTTTATAGGTCACTGACCATTCCACTCAAGTGCCTACGAAATTTCTGTAGAGTGATATGTTCAGGAATACTGTTATACTGCTTCTCCAATTAATTTTAGTTAGATAAAAATGTGGCGTTTCTTCAATATAAAATTTTAAAGGAATTATGTTTATCTAAGATTAGGAAGATGCAGGAAAAGACCACCAAGCTGGCAAATACATCTCTAGGGGTAGGGCTAAGGATAAACAGGAAGAAGACCAACAT
>JAOVVF010000014.1:7037804-7072390 GCA_028565595.1 Duopalatinus emarginatus
TATCTATGAAACAAAAAAAAAAACAGATATGAAATGCATTGTCTACTTCCTGCCCTGAAAATCATGCTGGCTGCTAATATTAGACATGTCAGTTAGCAAACAGTGATAAAGCCACTGGCTGTTTCTAAACATTACAGTGAACTACGATTGAACAGATCTCTTACGAATGAGCTTAGCATATATGATTCCCAAATGTCTCAAATTTACCATAATAATATACATAATGGCCTAAGGCCAAATATTATATATGTGCCTTAAGGTGTGTTAACATCTGACCATCACACCCATATGTTATTCTTCCCCAAACTGTTGCCAGTTAAAAGCATACAATTGTATGCTGTATCATTAAGATTTCTCTTTACTAGGGAAACTAAGGGGCCCAAACCTGTTTCAACAAGACCTCATGTACATAACGACATGCACATGGTCTGCCAAGGTTGAAAGTGTGGAAGAACTTAAGTGCCCTGAACAGATCCCTGACCTCAACCCCACTTAAACACCTCAGGGACAAACTGGAACACTGACTTTACATGCCAGGCCTCCTCACTTAACATCAGTGCTTGACCTCTCTAATGCTTTTGTGGCTGAAAGTTCACAAATCCCCACAGCCACACTATAAAATCTAGTGGAAAGATTTCCCAGAAGCATGGAGATTATTATAACAGCAAAGTGGACGAAACGTAGAACAGGATATACAAACAGCACACGTGGGTGTAATAGTCAGGTGTCCACAAACTTGAGGCCTAATAAAGTAAATAGTGACTTTGACTATTAAAAGCATATATGTTAAATGGTTCAACGCATGGTTATTGTGAATCTATTGTCAGATAAATGAGGATAGATAAATACAGTCAATATGTTATATACAGTTGTATTATAATTGGTTAATATGCAGTTCTTGAATTTATTTTTTAGTTCTTAATAAATTTTCATTTCTGTATACTAGGAATGGTTTTACACCTGTCTAATCTCAAGCATCAAATGTGTGATACCTTGTTAAGACAGGCTTTGAGATGACTAAGGCAGAAGCCACACCTGTCATGTTTGTAATGCATGGTAAATATGCTGCAAATGAAACTGATTTCCTAAAAATAGTGAAACCTAAAGATGCATAATATGTATTTATGCCTGAGCCAGCACGACACCACTGTGTTCCATACAACCAGCCACGTGTTGTAACATAATACAAAGCCACAGCTATGCAGCTGGAGCCTTTGCCAATTCGTCACTACAACAGCGGAAACAAACAGAACACTTCTGGTATGTGTGGAACTATTTCTGACGGACAGGGGGTGTTAAGAGGGGAGACATGGTTTTGTGTGACACACGTGGAACTGAAATAACAACAATAATAATAATTCATTATCTATAATTCTCACTGTATGCAACACTTGAAATAACCTTTCATTTTGAAAACTCACTGTGCTTATTGTTCATCTATTAATCATTTTTTTTGCAGTGCACAGAATTTGTGCCTTTACTTGTCCAATACACTGTTCATCAGCGTGCTATGACCAAAATTACTGTATAGGGGAACTAAATGCAAAAAGAAAATAGTAGATACTACATGATTTATTTCTGAATTTTTACTATCAATAAAGCATTGAATTGAAGAAAGCAGGGGATACATATGAAAACACTTAATGTTTGAAATGATGTCTACATAGGTATGAGCTCAAATTGTCAAATTATTACTTGTTTCGTTCATTGTACTCTTCCATTTTTTGTTGTTGCTGCTTTTTGTGGACTTATATAAATGTCGGATAAGATCTGTGCTGCTGCGACTAGATTTTGTGTTCATATTTCTTTGTGTTCAAATTTTTGTGTTTTTAAAGTCTGTCTGATACAGGTTCTTTGTTTTATTGACTTTCCTATACTAACGGGCCTACAGACCAAAAATATGCCCTCTATTAAATTATATCATTTCCGTCTAGGCTCTCTCACATAGTGCCTTTCAAAGAGTTGCCGTGAGAGTGAATCTGATAAGCTAAACGCATCCTATTACACTACGGTTAACCTTGTTATGATTTATTACTAAATTTCTCATCATTATTTCCACCATATAGAATTTGAACTGTACAATATATCATCAAGGATGGCCTAGCTGCTGTGCAGCCTTGAGGTTTTACATCTGGCCTATGTGCTGTGATTTAGATTTTTAGACATATATCAACGTTATGGCTACATAATGCCTGACAAAGTCATGGAACGGAAAATAGGTCTGAGTAATTCATGTTTTTTCCCTCATTCATTTTTAGGCCATGGCTACTCATGGAGGACTATCACACTAAAGTGTTGAGATCCCAAACACATTAAAACTAATCTAACTAACTAATGATAAACTTTATTCCAGTGTGTTTGGTGTAAGGAATATACTGTAGGAATTTGGGAGTCCAGAACTGAACCCTGTTCTATTTGTTACAATTTAAATATTCATTCATAAAAACACAATATGCAATCGCTATATGTCTATGTCTGTTTTCATAACTATCATGCTGTATAATAAAATGCTACAGAATGCCCTCATGTAATGTTAAGTGAGTGAAATAGGCTGTGATCTATGTCATTTCCGAATAACGTTTCCAAATGTCAAGCTCACGATTCAGCCCGTTGTCTGTTTTAGAAAACTTACGCCAAACTAAGTCAATGCTAGTTGTGTGTTTCTGATTTAGAACATAAGACAATTTAAGCAAGCGTCAAAACAAAAGCTAAACCCCATAATACCAGTCATTAGCAATCTCTCTGTGGCATTAAGTTTAGAAATAAATAATAAGCTACATGCGCTTCATATGATTACTTCCTATTGTTAAAAGTTAAATATTAACTACGTTATTTAGTTAGGCTAGTTTCCTGAAACACAGATCGTTAACTGAGTATTTTTTTCTGCTTAGCCAGCTAAGCTTTCACAGCACTTTAAGGTTTTGTGTTTAATAAAAGTGTGTTTAAATTATTGTCATTAGCTTTTCGTAGAGAGGATTACAGAAATGTGCCTAAATGAGTCTGCAATGCCATTTGATATACAGTATTTACTGAAAAACAAATGTGTACAAAGTGGAATATGCATCAGAACTAACTGCTAAGTACATCGTTGTATTTCTCCATATATTTGGTGTACTTTGTTGCGTTATATTTAAATCTGAAGGTGCGGATTGATCTTTTTTTTTATAACAGCAGCTCAGACAGTAGCTCTGCCTGTACTTCAGATTATAATAATAAATTATTATTTCTGTAGTAACAGCTCATTGTCTGGGACTTATGCCTTGGAATAATGCTTTGCATAATCTAAATGCAATAATACATAGATAAAGAACATGTACTCTTATTTATCAAAGAGCAATATCTAAAGGTTGATGCGGTGAAGCTTTCTGTAAGCAGCTGTTTTAATATATAATTCATGGAAGGAGTCAGGTGTCAGCGTTTTGTAATGGTCAGTAGGTTTCCCACCACAGACAGAAGAGTTTATACTCTCTTGTTTCTCTGTAACATGACAGAGCTGTGTTTCTGTCTCACTAACATTAAGAGAAAGAGAGTAAAATAGACTAGGTTTATAGCTGCTATACGGAAAGTGATAACATGAGGTATTCTATCTGCTACTATAAATGTCTAAAGTGCACACGTTGTCAATTATTAATTTATTTATTATATGTCAATTATAGTTAATTAATACATTTAAAAATTGCAGTCATTTTGCAAAGCCAAGAAAACACTTTTGGGATGTGCTGTCAAATTTTAACAGTCCACTTTCAATTAGACACAATAACTCCACCTGTCATGACACCAATGTCCATGTCACGCCACAAGTATGTCTTACTTCTTCAAACACCCAATCAGAAGTCTTGTACTGAATTTGGGGTGTGGTCAGGAAAGCAGTTAGATTTTGTTACAGCTTATCATGTAAGATTAATTTTTATTTATTTATTTAATCGGCAGTGGAGTATTTAGCATTTTCAATAAATTTAAAGTGATTATTTGATGACTTGGTCTTGAGGATGATTGTGGTATTATTATCTGGAACACTACCCAGATCACATTCATGTCTGCATTGTGTATGTGTGGACTAGGTACTTTAAATAGAACCACTGCTTTCACAAGTTGCAGTGTGTGGTGTAGGGATGTTTTCTGTCTTTCTTCTGATTTAAGAATACAAATAAAATGCAATTAAGTTTAATAACTTTAAGCACAATATGTAACATGTGTTTTTGTAATCATAACGCTTTTCGTAAAAACACAGGGCCACTTTTTAAATACAATACGTTTCTTGAGTTAATTAGTTACTTTTGAGTAAACTGATCCCTGTTTTTGACACTTAACAAAGTGTGTACATGTGCATGTAAATGGTTAAGTGTTGCTGAGTATGAAAACATTTGTGTAGAACATGTCATATGGACTGGCTGTGAAGAGGAATGCACATTCACCATTTTTCTGACCACTCAGGCCACAGAGATCATGTTTTATTAATCTTCACATTCTAAATCAGTGGCTGTGTGCAGCTGTCATTTTCCCTAGTGACTGAATTTAAAGCACTCCCTCTAGTGATAGTTTTTGTGAACTGCAATATGCTGCAGTGGAACATTATTAATAATAATAAATATATTTATAAATAATAATAAATAAATTAATAAGAATAAGAATGGCACAGACAGGAAGATTGTTGTGTGGGTGATCTTTAATTTTATATCTCAAATAAATCTATTAGATTTAATATGTATAACATCTAATATAAGTGACCACATCACTTAGTAAAGCCCTTGCATTGTATGTGTATTATTATTACCTTTATTTCTGTTACCTTTACATGTATATCTATGTTACCTTTCTTTTATTTATTACTCATATTTGGTGTATTATTATTTTGTGCATTTAACACAGCGACATAGTACATTCGACTTTTGTTTTTGTTAAATTTCTGGAGAAATAATCACATAACATTTAGCAATTTTTTTTTACTTTATTTATGATCTTATTAGCCTAAGGCTGCCTTATATAATTGTTCTGTCAGCTGCAGTTATGTTGATCCACTAATCTGCACAGTTTCCTACTAAAAGAGATCATCAGCCCACTGCATAGGTTTTTATGAGTTGAATCAGGTGTGACGTGCAAGGACAACTTGAAACTGCATGAACTTAGTAGTATAAACTTGGTAAAGCCTGCCATCTAGTGTTCAAATCAAGAATGGCAGCAATTCTTTATAGTAACCTATATAGATGTGTTCCTTTAAATATTTGAATTAATAGCTGATCACTTGTTATTTAACTTTTGTGTTGCTTTTCTTGTGATGACTTCCCATTGATAATTAGTGCAGGTAAGTAATGCTGTCAAAAAACTTTAACCTTAAGCCTAGTAATAAAAAGGCAACTTTCTGTCCCCCAAAGTCTCCCAAGGCATGTAACAGAGACACAACACTAATCCTTTTACTGTAAAAATATGGAGCTACATTTAATGCACCTTGTTAATGTAGTAAAATATTCATACTTGAAATACATTTTTAGACCCACATGAATGTGTTTTCGTGAGGTTATGAATGTAGTATGTAGATGTTTCAGTACTTTATGAAATTCTCTCTCTCTCTCTCTCTCTCTCTCTCTCTGTGTGTGTGTGTGTGTGTGTGTGTGCTTCTATTGCTTTAAAGGCTTTCTTCACATAGGAATGTAACCTCCGCATTTAACCCATCCGTGCAGTGAAACAACACTAGTGAACGCTAGGGGGCAGTGTACACACTTGCCCGGAGCAGGTGGCAACCCCAAACCACAGTGCCTGAGGGACAGTTGGGAGTCAGGTGTCTTGCTCAAGGGAACTTCAGTTCCCTAACCACAAAGCCACAGCTGTCTCTCAACTCTAACCCTAAACTCAGTAATGAAAATGCAACTTTTTGGCTCATTCATTCATTCTTTTATGTTTAATAACTACAGAATCTCACTTTTCTTTATAAGGACAAGCAAAAATGTATAAATGATGTATGAAATGTATGAAAAAAAGAATCTAAATTCAGCTCTCACCTAGTTCAGGTAATTTGCTCCACCGCATATCAGTAAAGAAGTTTAGCAGATCAAAGAGATTCCAGAATTCACTTGTGCTGATCAGTGAGTGGTCACTGAAACTCCTAATCCAGCCAATCAGATTCCAGGATCAGGTATGTCTCTCATGGTGGTTGTCCTCAGTTAGTTCAGTTTTGACCCCATGAGGTGAAAATGTCTCCAAATCAGCTGCAGTGCACATTATACGTATTTCTATCCATTTTTTCCTCAATTTTGGGACACTTCAGATGATGAATGTATATATATATATATATTTTTTTTTATCCACAATGTTGATGTGTTCCTCCAGAAACTGACAGGTGATGCCAGGATTAAGTGATAATTTGATGTTGCTTACACTTAGACAAGTTTTAATAGGGCATCTATAGCTACCGAACAGGCCTAATCAATCTAATCTCTTTTGTCTATTGAGGCTACATTACTTGGTCGGCGTTATGTAAAGCAGCAAAAAATGAAAAGCAACAACAACCTGGTTTTATCTATGAGAAAAAAAGAAAGAAAGAAATTAAGGCAAAACGTTAGGCATGTCAAAACACGTCCTACTGTACAAAAAGATATGCATAAATAGTACAACTACACAGAGAATATCATATATAGCCCACTATTTAGTACAGTAGTGTGCAGTGTTGGACACAGCCACTGTCTGATGTCAGACGATTCAGAACAGTCTGGAAGGTTGCTATAGAAACACTTCCGTCTTCAAAGAGTGTCTGAGACCCCGCCCGCTCTTTCTTGTCCAATAGATGGCACTCTAGGTTTAGAAACGTGCTCACACAAACACACTGGTTTGGGTAAAGCTGCACGTTTTGCCGTCTTCCCAACCAAAACCCTGGCGTCTGCTAGTCCTATTCTTTAAAGTGGAACCGCAAGCCTGAATATTATCTCTCATTTTGCTGGACATAATCAAATGAATTAAAACACAGGGCAGATGAAGTGTAAGCGGCAAATAAAACCTATTTTAACATGGGAATCAGGGTTATTACTTTAATTAAGATGATAACTGAATAGTGAAAGTGCTAGTCGATAAGTAAGTGCCTACTAATCATATTATTTAATCACAACTGACCTTAACAGCCATAGGGGAAAAAAGCAAAACTGAGGAGCATTACCAAAACAAGAAGGAGCAACACTAAGGGTGACCTTGCAGTCTCCAGGCATAGAAAATATATACTAAAATATAACAGGTTTCATATATATTGGTCCTTTTCCCTTGTTCCGAATAGGTAAATGATATGTAAACTTTAAAATCCCACATACAACGAAGCTAATAGCCTAATAAATTATTTATTACTAAGAGTACAGGAGTAAAGTGCTATTCCGCGAAGTTGGGCTTGGTTATTTAGCCTAGTTGTTTCCTTATAACATAATTATAATTTGAGGCTTTTTAAATATCAATGATCGCAAACATGGAAGACAGTTTTGAAAAAAAAAAGAAAGAAAAAAAGACAAAGACAGATCCGAACCATCCCGTTTTTGCATCCTTGTCTTATTAATCCACTGATAATGAATTTTAAATGAAAACGACTCCGTTTTGCGCGCAGGATGCTGGATAATCAGAGCTCGATAACCAGATCTAATCAAGCTGGAGCGCAGGATGAGGAATTGTGCTCACAGAAATGCGCCTTTGTGTTTGCGAGTCACTTTGTGTGTGTAGGGGGTGTTGTTTTGTTTTTTTGTTTGTTTTACACTCATACATCTGTGAGTTTTCCCGTGTAATCTTTGTGGGGGCTGCAGTTTGTGTATTTGATGGAGTCCGCGTCTTCCGACTCCAAATATTCCGATTTGGAGAGGGAAGGTTTGCTCTCGCTCCTGCCGAAATCGCCGTATCCAGACTGCTGCTGGGGCTGCTGACCACACGTCACGTGTGTGTACTGAAGCTGCTCCTCGTGTTCTGTCTCCCGGTGGTAGAAGTAGTTAAAGTTGGACACGATCACCGGTACCGGCAGCGCAATGGTGAGCACGCCGGCGATGGCACACAGCGAGCCCACGATCTTGCCTCCAATGGTCACAGGGCACATATCTCCATAACCCACTGTGGTCATGGAAACCACGGCCCACCAGAAGGCGTCTGGGATGCTGCTGAACCCTGACTCGGGGTCGTCCGTTTCGGCGAAGTACACTGCGCTGGAAAAGAGGATGACACCGATAAAGAGGAAGAAGATCAAAAGGCCGAGCTCGCGCATGCTTGCCTGCAGAGTCTTGCCCAGGATTTGAAGGCCTTTGGAGTGGCGCGAGAGCTTAAAGATGCGGAACACGCGCACGAGCCGGATAACACGCAGGATGGCCAATGACATTGCCTGTTGCCCGTTACCTTGGTGCTCGGCAAGCTCCAGACCGAGTGTGATGAAGTACGGCATGATGGCCACCACATCGATAGTGTTCATTATGTTCTTAAAAAACGCCGCCTTGCTTGGGCACGCCAAAAAGCGCACAACCAGCTCGAAGGAGAACCAAATGATGCACAGCGTCTCCACGATGAAAAACGGGTCGGTGAACGGATTCGGCTTTTTCATGCTTACCGTGCCATTCAGCGGGATGTGCTCGTCGTACGACTTGGCGTCTTCCCTGAACTCTGGCAACGTCTCCAGGCAAAAGATGACAATGGAGATCAAAATCACGAGCACGGAGACGATTGCGATCCCTCGAGCGGGTCCTGAACTCTCCGGATATTCAAACAGGAGCCACACTTGTCTCTGGAACTCGTTCTCCGGTAACGGGCGCTCCTCTTCCTTAATGAAACCCTCGTCCTCTTTGAAATTCTCGATCACCTCTTCGCCGAGCTCGTAAAACTTGATCTCCTCCATGAAGATGTCCACGGGCACGTTGACAGGTCTCCGAAGTCTCCCACCAGACTGGTAGTAGTACAGGATGGCGTCAAAGCTCGGTCGGTTGCGGTCAAAGAAGTATTCATTCCTGAGCGGGTCAAAGAAGCGCATCCGCTTCCTGGGGTCGCCGAGCAGAGTGCTTGGGAACTGGGCAAGCGTCTTAAGCTGCGTCTCGAAGCGCAGGCCTGATATGTTGATGACCACCCGCTCGCAGCACTCCTGGTCCGCCCTCTCGGGCTCATATGCATCGTGACAGAGGGCGGCCAAGGCCACGGTCTCCTCCAGGTTCTCCCCAGGCACCACGGTCATCTTTTTTCCAGCACCCTTAAAACCAGGGCGACACTGCTCGGTGCCTGGTCTTACTGGCTCGCCGTTTCGGTGCGCGCTTTAGGACTGCGTTGTGTCGTCTCGAAAGAACCCAGCGCGTTCTGCTCCGTCTTTGTGTCTCCTCGCTTATACTTTAATCCCTGACCTTTCTCCCTGACTAGCTGTTTTCACGCCTTCATTGTTTTCTCACGCATTTTTTTCCACGCCGGTAGACGCGCGCGCGCGCTCTTTGTCCCCCGGTTGCCTCCGCGCGCTGGCGGTGTCGACTGCTCCTGGCTGGCTGTTGTCACACGCGCAGCATTAATAAGCAGCATCTCATTGCCCTCCCCAGACTGACGTGCGCAGACGTTCCGGCTGAACCAGATGGGCGAGCACTACCAGATTTAAGATATTTACTCGGCTTTTTGTCACTAAAAACACACCAAACCTCTTCAGTAAGAAGACTGTAAAAAAAAAAGCACGAGCTGTTTTAAAATGCATGAAATGTGCAGAACTTCACCTGATCACACTGTGACACTGAGTTTTTACCTGTTGCACAAGCCTTTCTTTAAACAAATACACGCATTCAGGACTCCTAGACGTGTTTCCAGTCGTGCTTGAACGCCTGAAACGTTTTATTCCCCAAACAAAACATCGACATGTCCACTCCTCTGAAGCTTCTGCAAGAGGGACATTACTGCTGGTTACTTTTCACGGTCACTTCAGGCTCCAGTATGGAAAGCCAAATGGACCAACAGCATGGCGAAATCTCAAGTACTGCTCTGTCTTAAGTGTGCCCTAAACGCTAAACTATTTATCAGCCTTATATGTAGCTATGTAGTGTATTTACAGCCTCCACAACCTGACATCTGGTTTTTGTCTCCAATTTGAAAATATGGTGTAGTGGTGTTCTTGTTCAGTGTGCAAAGTTGGAGCAAACTTTTAAATGTAGTTTGATACTCCGTGCACCAAATCTATTGTTCAGTGGTTTTAATACATCATCCAGGAAGTCATTTTAACATTCTGGTAGCATGAGCTTAATGATAACATATTACATGTGCAGTACACTAAACCCATGCAATAACTACACCTGCACTGCACTAAACCTGTGCAATAATTACACGCGCAATACACTATCTTCATGAAATAACTGCATCTGCAACACCATAAACCAGTGCAATAATTACAACTGCAATACTAAACCAGTACAATAATTAAATGTGCAATATAGTAAACCAGTGCAATAAATACATCTGCAATACAGTAAATCCATGCAATACAGAACTGTACAATACACCAGTGCAAAACTGTGCAGTTTAGTGTGTAAGTACTGTATATGCAGTAATATATCAATGTGTGTGTGTGTGTGTGTGTGTGTGTGTGTGTGTGTGTGTGTGTGTGTGAGGGAGGGAGGGAGAGAGAGAGCGAGGGGAGAGAGAGAGAGAGAGTTTTATTTATGTTTAGTAAGATTTTACATTGTACTTATTATGTTGTATTTATATCAGTGTTGCATCTGAATTTTCTTGTACTGTGTACAATAATAATAAATGAAATTTTCTTCTATTCTCATTTATTTTGTTATATGTAATAACAGAATGCCTTGAACTGAATGTCATGCAAACTTTAGTTTAATGTTAATTTTATCTGCCTGAGTATATGTATGTATATATAAGTTAGCATAAGTATATATAAGTAATCAAAATACATGCTGGTATTTTAGTTATCTAGTCAGCTAACTGTTACAAAATGAGAATCAGTTAATGTTACTTAACTGGTTAATACAACTGTTAGGTAACTAGCATCCAAAACCAATAACAAATAAATAAATAAATAAATTTATTACATGAAATGTAAACAATTATGTTTTATATCATATGTTTTTAAAAATATAAGTAATTCATCTCACTGACACTCTTTTTTTTAACATTACATGCAACTACAAATAGGTATTGTTTAGCAACGAATCATGTCTTCTTATCACTGTTTTTAAAAATTCAGCTTACCCAAATTTGTTTTTACTTCCATACAACTCTTATGTAAAAATAAAGCTGTGACTAACATGAGGTTTAGTTTGGCTGCAGAAAGCTGTTACAAAGAGCACCAACCATTCACATTTCTAGATTCTCTTTTGGATTTGTCATTACTTTTAAACATCTAAGCATTTCATGTTTAAAATCTACTACCTGCCTCTCTGTTCTCTCCAGCTCCTTCCTCCACACTTGGCCCAGCCTGCAGAATGAAATGAAAGTCTACAGACCCACAGATGGTTTGAACATTTACTTGTGGGAAGTGATTTGTTTTATCAGGCAAGTAGCATGCATTTAATGCATTTGTTTTTTTCTGTTAGTACTAGTGTCACTGTTCACCCAGAGTGTCTCTGACTGTGCACATATTTAACATATTTGACTTTGTTAAAAAGTGGCACATACACGGATCAGATATAACATTAACACAGGCTACCTAAACAGGTGCCAGAACAGCTGTGACCCATTGAAGCATGCATTCCACAAGACCTCTGAAGGTGTTCTGTGGTATCAAGACTGTACGCAGCCTTAGTCTTAGTTTTGCATTTGTTCAATATTTTAACATCTATTTTTGGATGTTCTGTCTTAAAGAGAATTGTATTTGAATAATTGTCTACTTTTGTTACTGACATGCAAATCAATTTGCACAAACAGGCCATTCACAGTAGTGAAAACAAAAAATGTTAGGACAGGTTAGCCTGTAATTACAAGTTTACTTGAAAAAATCCTTCTGTCTGAGTTTTTTTAAAGACCTGTAGTCTTAAATAGTGTTGACACTATTAATAAATGAATAGAATTATTTGGAGGACTTTGGAAAATACAGCATCTTCATCTACATTATTTATCTCATGGACGTATATTTTATTAATAATTTTATCAATTAACTTACAGTAAGCCATAAGAGAAATGGCTACGATGGCTGCAAATTGACATACAAGTTGGTCAAACTAGTGCATCGGGATAGATGCCGTACTAAATAGTGTGCAAGCTAATGCATAACCTAGTCCATATGACCAGGATAGTTAGGACTTTTGGGAAAGCCACAAGGAAAAGAAATGTTTCTCAAAGCAAATAATAATAAAGATATTGCAAATATGTAAATAATGTGAATAATAATGGCATGTATGTAGAATGATGCCTATGTTACGCTGTTCATGTCCCATATCCCAAATGTCATATAGTAGTCCATTTTAATCAATGTCAAACATTTCATTTCATACCTTATGTAGTGTACTAAAATAGGGAGTAATTTGAAATTCTTCCAGAGAGTTGTAGGCCAAGTAGAAAAGAGTGACGTAAACACCGAAAATAGATTTTTTTCTCATGCTTGCCGGGAGAGCTTTCTTTTTCCCATGGAATACCTCGGGCAGCAGCTGCAAAATGGAGAAATAGAATAAAAATACCTTCTTATATTTCTAAAGCAGATGCAATTCATATATGATCAATATATCTAATAAAATATGTATGACTATCTCGTCTCGCTCAAACCTGTACATGACTGCAGGTTGTTATGTTGATTGCCTGCTCACTTTATAATAAGCACAAAAAATTCATAGTAGGCTGCTTGTTCACTTTAACCCTCATTGATTCATTTTCTAATCAGCATTAAGGGTCAGTCGAACATGTTCTAAAAGCAAAACCTACGATTGTGCTTATTGTACATTTGAAATAAGTGTTAATATGTGAAATATTTACCATATAGTGTACCTATATAGCCCTGGAGATCCTTTGTAATAAAAAGCACTTTAAGATTATTGTGTATTTTAATATACTAGACCAGCACTTCAAGGTCGTTCCCTCCACATACCATGTTACATCAAGCTATAGCGCATGTTGATTAAGATGGGAGTCTCATGTTTGCATGTCACGTATACAGTGATTGTATACAGCTCTGCAACATGGCCATAAACAAAATTGGCAAATGCTCAGACTGAATCAAATGTTTGTATGATCTTAATATTCTAATGTTGATATAAATAGTGTAAAGTATATCATATGAAGAAAAGGGTATTTTTGCATTTGAAACTATAACAAGGCCAAAAACCATATTATGTTAATATTGAACCAAGCATTGCAACAAAGCTCTTGACTGAAGCACAAAAATATTTAGGAGGTTTCAATTATCATTTTATTAGGTACAGTGTAAGCTCTGAACAGCACAAATACATATACCAGACATCCTCTCTCAATTAACCTGTACCTACTGGAGCTTCAGATTCTTGTTCCTGGCTGACAGAAGATAAAACCAATGTGGTCGTTTTTCCTGTTGTAACTAACTACAAGGTTCGGTGTGCTGAGCATTCTGAGGTGCATTTCTTCCACTATAGATTAAAAGAGTTACCATGGTCTTTCTGTCAGCTTGAACCTGTTTGACCTCCCTCCTCCGATCTCTCATCAGCAAGACATTTTCACCCCTGTACTGCTGCTTACTCGATTTCTTTTTCGTACTTTAGACATGGTGTAGATACTGTTGAGTACAAAAGTTTGCATACCCTTAGGAAAAAAAACAGTGTCACACAGAGGCAAGTCCAAGTCTTCATGAGACAAGGACAAGTTAAGATGAAGTCCAGATAAAAGACCGGAAGATGATGACCAAGAACCAATTAAAATTCTTTCTGAGGCCAAGTCTTTAGTACAACTAATTAGGTAATTTTTTTCATTGTGCTAATGATAAAGTTATGCTTACTGTAAGTTATGTTCAAATCCTCAAATCGTGCAAAAAAAAAACAAAAAACAATCTCAACATTACTGTTGTGACAGAAAATGGTTTAATATAGAGTAGAGTAGAATAGACCAAAGAACAATGAAAAAAGTATCTTGTTAGCAGCGGTTCTGCAGGTTGGAACATCTTGCTGATGAGAAATGTCAAAGGATAATGGTGGTCAGAGTGGTCTGAGGAGACAGAAGGGCTACAATAACCACTCTTTACAATCATGGTCAACAGAAAAGCATCTCTGAACACACAAAAGAATCTTTACGTGGGTGTGCTTGAAGATAACAGAAGACTACACTAGGTCTGGCTCCTGGCAGCTGACAACAGGAATCTGAGAATACAATTGACCTCAAAACTACAAAATGTGTTTATAAGTAAATCCTCTAAGGGTGATTGATGGGAATACACAGTGCAAATACGATCAATGCGGTTAATTTTAATGCAATGCTTTATTGTGCCGAATATTTTTTTAGTAAGCAAATGCAAGGTTTGGGGCGCTTAGATGTTATGTATTCATAGTACATATTGATGATAAAAGTGTAGGCGCTTTTGTGTCGTTTTTTTTGTTGTCTAAGATCACTTTTATGGATATGCCTCATCAAGCAGTTATTATTCAAAGCAACCTTTGTCAAAGCAAAGTAAATTGTGTTTGAAGTGGCCAGAATGTTTTTTTCCCAGAGAAAATGACTGAATTGAACAATAAACTTAACTGAATTATGGTGTTGTGGATGGTTCAAAGAGAAGGTGTTCTCTTGCTTCCAGGACTCATATTGGGGTGGGGCTGGTAAATTAAAAGAGACTAACCTTGCACATACACTCTACACACCGCAGGTACAACAACAAAACAAGTACCATGAGAAGACGTTCTACTTTCCATCACACGCACACTCACAAACACGCACAAACAGCTTCCAGCGAACCATCATCGCCCAAATGATAATCACATGCACTCTAGCACTCATGCAGAAACAGGCATAATTACACAGCATAGACTCAATTCGTTAGTAAGTAGTGCAGCTCATGTAATACAGCCTGTTACTGGATGCCATATTCATGAAGTTAATTCAAGATGTGTTGTGTTTTTTACTCTATGCACTAAAGTAATCATGGAAATTCGATTCCACTACACAGACATGTTGGAGGTTGGTGTGTGAACAGTAGGTATACTGCTTATCAAGCACACAGAAGTCAGTCACAGGTACAGACAGTCTGTTTTTGAAGAATTGTCTGCTTTGAGTAGATATTACATGTCAGTTGAAGGATGCATTATGTACACAAACTGTGGGCCTGATTCTGTTTAAAGTTGTAGACATTTATAGGTACAGTGGAATGCAACTGAAGAAATGGGATGTCAGAAAATGGACTTAACTCTTCTTTCTTTTACAGGGGAATTGAGTTTGCAGTATTTTAGAAAGAAAAAGGGAAGAAAAGGGGTGAAAATGATGGGGTGGGGTGGGGGGCATGCTACAGATGGCAAAATCACACTTGGAAGATCAATGTTTAAATCATATTTTATGCAAATTACTAAACGCTGTATTTGTTATCGTCACATCTAATGTGCTCTTTGAATGCTCAGCTGCTTCATTTTTAGAACAATTACCAGTTTTAATACAACGTACACGCTGAGTAGTTTTCTGATAGCAAAACATAATGGATGAATGTTGCTAAATATAGAATTTATTGTATCACACAAAAAAAGCTGAACTTTTTCAATTACTTCTTAAAATACATAATCCCCAGCAGTTTGCTCATTAATTCATGTTTAATTCATAGCAGCCTAATGTAGATACCCATCCTTATATCAGCTAAGAGTATTCAAGAATTAATATAAGGGGACGTGATGAAATGTGCTAAATATAATCACTGTGATTAACTAAATAAATATTCATTTTCTTGCTGCTGCTTATTATTATTATTATTATTATTATTATTATTATTATTATTAGTTTGTTTGTTTGGTTGGTTGGTTGTATTGCGGACAGTAATATAATTAGTGTTTATATTCAGGATTTGTCAACTACAAAATAAATAGTCAACTATATGGGCTTAGCAAGTGTAACTAATCAGTTTACTTTCCTTGTTATAAACAGGCAAATGCATCCAGTCATGTCTGTAAATGTGTTGTCAGTCATTATCGCTAAATCTTTTCATTTGTTTTTGTGTGAAGAATAAAGACGATATCACGGAAGTTTCTGTCCTTATCTCCTCTTGATCAGTTTCCATGCACACCCCATGATGTCTTACTGTAGATTTTGTTTTTTTGAAACATTTTGAATTCATTGAATTCATTTTTCCATTTGACTTTTTCTCAAATAAACAGAAAAATGTAATGATTTTTACATTTACTATAAGTGTAACTGGCTACAATGTTTTTAATGGTTAGTTCAGTTTTCTATAATTCCATCTGATAACCAATAAAATATTATTCAACAATCTCAGGAACTTCATTTAATGTCCGGGGTGGTTACATATGGAGGAATCATAGTGAAGATGTTGAACGTTTATAACTATACTTATAGCTCAGTAATATACACATATAAAGGTAATAAGATAACAAAGTAGAGCTGTCATGACAGTTAGAGAATAGCATGCACTGTCCAATAGGAGCCAAACAAGTTCGCAGCAGTAATTGCCAGGAAATTATTTGTGTTACCATATATAGATATGATATCAGTTTTAAAGGTTTTAAATGTGCTTAGTGTCTAATGGAATTTAAAGACTGGCTTGTCTGCATACATTTGAGCATTGTTCCAGTACCAGTGAATATCGTCCGAATTTCAACTTTTATACACTGCATGGGCAAAGGTTTGTAGACACTTTGCCATCAGCTTATGAAGGACACAATTGTATTGAATTGTACTGTACTGAATTGAATACCTTTGTATGCTCTAGTTTTACAATTCCCTTTACTCTAACTAAGAGACCCAAACATGTTCCAGCATGATGGTGTCCCTGTAAATAAGGTCCATGTATTAAAAGAACTTGAGTGACCTGCACAGGAACCTGATCCCAATCCCACTGAACACCTTACATGAGTGTCTAACCTTAATATAGTTATTGCAGCTACATGAGTACAAATCCCCAAAGCTATGCTACAAAATCTAGTTTGAAAGCCTTCCCAGAAGAGTGGAGGTTATTACAAAACCAAGGGTGTGGAATCTGGCATCTGGAACAGGATGTTAAAAAATGCACATATGGGTGTGATGGTCAGGTGTCCACAAACTTTTCACCATACAGTGTGTTTATTGTTCTCATACTTGTTGGCATGATAGGCACTGTGGCACCACAGGTAGTGTGTGTGCTGCACAGCCTTAGAGGTTATGGGTTAAATCCTAGCTCTGGTCTCTGTCTTTGGGGAGTTTGATGTTTCTGCCTGTATCTTTGTGGGTTTTTGCCGGACACTTTCTTCTCACCTCCCTGGCAGGTAAATTGGAGCCCTGTTTGGGGGGTATTACTTTCTTGTATCCAATGATTCCAGGTGGGCTCTAGACAAATTATGAAGCAGATAAGATGACTGACTGATAAAATGACACTTGGAAGCACGGTGGCTACCTGCCCCACATGTGTATAAAGATTTGTAAGTGTTACCATCCAGAGTGGGTTCTTCTGCCAGGAATTGCCTCTGGGTCCTTAACAACTCAGGCCAGGCTAAATCAGTTACTGACAATAAATGATGAATGTTTTTTATGCTCTTAGATAAAAGACTTCTCAGGGATACTTTGAGTAGTTTACATTTACTTGGTTTGTTGATACTTTTATAATGGGACAGGATACAAGTGAGTAGTTGAGGATCTAGCTGTTTAAGGACCAAACAGTTTGTCAGTGCTGGGATTTGAAACTCCAGAGGCTTAATGCTGTAACTACTGAGCCACCACTGGTTCTCAGCTTCATAAAGGGGTTCACACTCTGATAGGTTGTACTACACAGAACCATTAAGGCTTTCCCCAGAGAAGCAAATTAAACAAGATCTAAGGGTTTCACTATTTTTATGAGTGAAACAAACCAGCATCTCCTTCACTGTCTATTCAAACCCAGTGTTCCCAGGATTGACTCTGACACTGACCAGGAGAAAGAACTTACTAAAGATTAATGAATGAGTGAAATGCTGTAAGTCCAGTAATCCCAGCAGTGTATGTGGAATGCATTCATTGTTTATACGTTTACTTATATAAAAAATATATTGAAATAAAGAAATTATTTAAACACTGACACAGATTTTACTGTACTTTCCACGTTTTGCTTTCTTCTAAATAGTCGCTCTGGCCCACACAGCCTCTGGAGGGTTTCTGTCCTTTTCAGAACAGTGCTGTGTGAACATTTTTGTGTGAACCCGGCCTAACAGCATGAGTGAGCGATGGGGAGCAGTGACCTCTGGGCAGAGCTGGTCATTGCTAAAGCAAATAGTGTCCTGAAAGGGATGCATATATTTATAGCATGTGACTGCTTTTACATAAGTCTAATTATAGTCCATTGATCACAGCTAGACCATGACCAATCATCCTGGGAGAGCTGGGGGGAAAAAAGAGAACGGTTATATACAATCACATTATAATGTTGTGAGTTCTTGGATATAGACTATTAATATCCAGTGTTGCTCTAAACCTTTTGAAACACTTAGCTTTGGCTGTATTAAAGAAGAGAGGACAGGACATAAAACATTACAATCTTGAGGTACTGACAGTGCTTTCATTCATCATCAGTAACCTTATTAAGAAAAGTTACTTCAAAGTTAATCCAGAGATATGACAGAGGCCATATTACCTTCAATAACATGATAATTGGTAATTATTTGCATAACTGTGTTTAGACGGTAAAGGCAATGTGCTGATTATGTTCATAATGATAATTAAAATTGGCTCAGTGAGAGCAATTTTATTTTTTTCTACAAATACTAAATCTATAGCAGTAAACAATAACAATGTTGCTATTTATTTGAATTTATTAGTAATAAAAGTAACAAGACCAGCCATTGCTGACATTGCTGTAAGAACACTTAGTTGTTAATTATACAACAATATGGACACATATAATGTTTGGTAACAATTTGTATCACATTTTCAAGAGATGCTGTGTAGACAGATCCACCGGCTGGCCAAAGCAGGCAGTCATTAACGCTCAGATCACAAAGCACATGGTGTGTGTGTGTGTGTGTGTGTGTGTGTGCGCGTGTGTGTTTCGTGTGTCTTTGGTTATGTGCGTGGGCATGTTTTTATATCTTGGCAGGGACTAATCCCCATACTGATATCTGATAATATTCATTCTATGAGGATATCTGATGATTTTGTCCTTGTGGAGGCATTTGTGAGCCCTCCAAAAGGAAAGAGGTTTTGTTCATTTTTGTTGTTGTTGTTGTTCTTCTTGTTGTTTAAAAAAAATGTAAATAAAATTCCAAAGTTAGGTTTAGACACTGTATAGGCATTAATAATTGTGTCACTGGATGCTTCTCACAAGAATAGCAAGAAACAGATATGTATGTGTGTGTGTGTGTGTGTGTGTGTGTGTGTGTGTGTGTGTGTGTGTCAGAACACCTCTGATTTATTCTGCTGGATGACAAAAATATCACTTACCAGATAAAGTAACAGTCTTGTAGAAGATGTGTTACATAATCTGTACTAATGTACTAATTAGCCTCTCTAACCATTTTTTTTAAAAGAGCTCTGTAAGTTAGCGATTTGCATAACCTTGTGTGGGAGAGTTCTGTTAACCACTTCTTCTTTATGCTTCTTGTTCATACTTTATCTTCCAGGATGTCAGCACCTACCATTAGCATGCATTTCAATCAATAAGCCTCCTTCTTTACTATGCAATACAAAACGAGACCATATTGTTTATTTATTCTGCCTTCCAAATATCATTATATGAGAACACAGATTGTAGTGTCAAAGCAAAAACAGGACCTTCACAGAGAGCTGATTGTTATTCCAGTAAATTGGCTGTCACGGCATTCAGCTCAGCTGCACCTTTTACTAGCAATAATAAATATCCAAATGAGAATCTATTGCATGTAATAAACTGATATGTTTCAGGGGTCGGCGCCGTGCCATTGCATATGATCATCCTGAAGATCAGCCCATCAGACGGGTGCAATTTTCCCTGTGCACTCTTCTGTCATGCCCATCAGCCAAATGGCATCCAATGAGGCATGACAGGGCTGGTCCTATCACATCGCCTCTGTCTTTGCTGAAATGGAAGTCCAAAGTGAAATTAATTCAGTTTCCCCCTGAGCTTTGCTTACCTACCGTATCGGCTGCTGCCTGTAACCTTGGTAACTCGGCTGCTGCTTCTGTTTCCTCCTTCTGAATTCAGACAAGACAAACCTTCAAGCCTTTATCTGCACTGAGCTAATACCTTTCTGCAGCCTACTCAAATCGTGATGCTTAATTAGGACAGAAACAGACTCGAATAGAAAACCGTTTGATGATCACCATAGTATAAAAAGCAGGGCAGGATATTAAGCCAATGGACAAGGACAAGTGTGTCTCTTTTTTGCTTACTGTCTAAATTCCTTCATGATGGAATTTTAGGTAGACTGACACTAGACAGGAAATATTTGGACTATGTTGGCATTTGGCAGTCACAGATTGAGCCGTATAAAATGATTCAATCAATATTTAATTTTCCTTAGATAAATTTTCGGATAGATCTATAAAACGGCATCCATGCTACTCACTGTTTCTCATTGTACTTTCAGGCAAATAGATGTTCCTGCTTTATAACAGTCTCTGCATCTTCTTCTCCTGATTACCCTTCATTTTTCATCAGTATGTTAGTAAGATTATTAAGGTTATATAAGGATAAATATCCTGTTACCCTCCACTGGGTGGGGCAAAGAGAACTGACACACCCCAGTGACAACAGAGAGAAAACAGTGACTGAATGCCAGATACCTGCAGTATCATGTAAACAACTTCTGGCACTTGGTGATCAATATGGTTGTTTCAATATCATCAATATTGATCAATATGGTATACTCTCCTATCACACTGAACTACCAGGAAAGCAAATAATTTTTTTTTTTCATTTTATTGTTTTTTTTATTTATGAAGCCAGTCACTGTATTTCATCAAAAGCCTAGTAATGTAGCACTGTCAAATGTATTAGCACACTTCGAGGCAAGAAAAAAGTCCACTAGTATACAAAAAGACATATCAGAACAGATGATAAATCCCTTTTTGTACCATTATAAAACGTGCAGAAGAAAAGTGTGAAAATAGCCTAAATGTCCAGGACAGTAGATACTTAAGGACCAGGGTTTCGAACCCGCAGGTTACTATATAATTACCAACAGTCTTTTCTAGTAATAAGAATAGTCATTTTTAAACACAGTCAGTCATAGTTAGCATGTAACTGTAGCAGGTCAGAGATTAAGATTCTGAGTCGTTTAGTTTAAATGACAGTGCTGCAAGAAAGTCATTGCCTGGCCCCTCCGAGAAAGGTCCTAGACATCTACTCAGCTTTGTGCTCTTTCATTGCACACTGTTTTACTTTGCATAGAAGCATCTGCAAGGGAGAAAAAGTACAGAGAAACTGCCCCTATGTAAAAACATGAGCACTGGGTCAAGATTTAGGTAGAAATATATAATTAAACATCTATTTGAGTGAAAGTACCAAAATATATCAAAAATATATGTACACTTAAACATACCGAAGAATTCAGGAGTAAAAGTAAATACTATCAAAAGTAAAAGAAAAAATGTGATGAAAAGCACTGACAAGTTCATAACGACATGTTTGTTCCTGCATGAAGAGCTTATTTACCAAATGATTAGTCATATGGAAAATATTCTGCTAACTCTGCCAAGATGAAGGTTGTTGGTTAGCTGATGTTAAGTAATTCTAAGGTGCATTAGCAAAAAACAAAACTTAATTAACTGGAACATTTTAGAGTCTAATTTATAAAACTTGGATAGGTAGCTAATATAACTAGCCAAATTACAAAGCTACCTACAAAATTAGCTAAGGTAACGCAATCTAAACAGCAAGCTAACAAGCTAAACTACTTCTTTAGCTTTAAATGCGAAATATAAAGACAGATATTTCAGTTTCACATGGGAAATCATATGTATCAGTAACTTCAGAAAAAAATACATTACTAAGAAAAAATGTTTAGGTCTGCACTGAAAATTATGGCAAAGCTATGCAAACTATCCTGATTATTTCAAGCTAATTAATGTTAACGATTAACCATTTATGGCCTCAGAAACAGAACACCTTTGTAAGGTGTGGAAAAGAAAGGCAAATGAGGTCTGTCTCATTGTCCCAAGTCTCTTATTGATCATTCTTTTCAGTCTCCGTTCTGATGGCTGCTGTAAGTAAAGCCTCTGCCCAAATGAAATGGTGAATGAAAATGTTAAGAGTAAAAAATAAGTTTAATTAAGGATACAAGTATTTATTTTCACCAATACGTAAGTAAAGTGAAAACTGTCCAAATAAGCACTTAAGTGCAGTCTTAAACACAGTCACTCCAGTAATTTCCCCAGACCATATAATAAATAAATAATCCAAATCTGAGTGTTTGGTTTCAGTATTTCAATTTTGATTCTAGGGTTTACATCCTGGTATACTAACTTGGTTGTGTTGGCATACTGACTCATTCTGATAAGATCATTTTAATAAACAAACAAAAAAAACCAACATTTATCTAATCTTAAGCAAATGTCTTATCAGTGAACCTTTGTACTTCTCTTTGGTGAACAGAAACTGGTCTGAATACAAGTTTTGCTGTTGTTCTCAAGAGGCAAAGATAAAAATAAAAAACAAAAAATGACTTCATATGATTCATTTCTACAATTTAGCTAAATTTAAAAAAACAACAGTACCAGTCGCAGTACTCTGCTTATTATAATTTTGGAAAAAATAAATTAGCTTTAAAGTTCAGCAAATGCAATAATAGAGGAGGACTTAACGCTGAATGTTTAGGTGACTTTCCATCCTTAGACATCAGTAACATCAGTGTAGTTACGAAAATAAGTGACCTTGCAACTCAGCACACTTCTGAAAAGCATCAGCAGCTCCCATAATTAACATTGGGCCGGTACAAATTACCAGCCAGTTGGTTGCCAATTCTTCGATGGAATCATATTTATTCTGCCTTCAGTGTGAGTTTAAAGAAAATGCCACCGTCAACACATTAAAAGTTTATACTGAAAAACTTCTCATGTGCTTTACACTTCTGGTGCTAATTTGTTGGTTGGCTCTGTGGCTCTGGGGCAATTACAATGCTGTTTATTAGATGAAAAAAGATAATATAATATAATTGATAGTCAGGTTAGCTTCTACAAAAAAAAAAAAAAAAAACAGCAAGAAGATTTTTCACCATTTTCCAATTACATTTGTTGTCATATTAATGAAAAATCCAGTGTAAAAATAGTGCAGTGCAGTTATGTTGCAAATGTGCCAAGTTATAACAGTAACTAAGTTCAGCTCGTTACAGGTCTAAGCATCAAACAGCATTGGGGATAAAATCTAGGAAACTATTCTGTGACAACAGACCCACAAGTTTCAAGTAAACTTAAAAGAATCAACTCAGAATTTCCCCTCTGATCAGTGTGAATTTCCCTGGGTTCACCCCCAGGGTGATAACTATCATCTTCACAATTAGATACTTTAATCATGTATATGACACTGTATGTCTTACTTAAAACAGCTCAGTACTGAATCCACTACTGTGGCAAACAGAAGTGCAGACTAGAAGTTCAGTGCTGCTGTAAGACATCTTCCAGGTTCCCTGTTAATGACACATTATTGGCAGCCAGAATGTACTTAGTCACACCAAGGAACCCTCATTGAGAAAATAAACACTGGATACATTAGAAGTATGGGAGAGCAGAAGCTGCCTCACCCAAGAAGCCAAAGCCAAAATAAGACACGGCTTTCCCTGCAAACCAATTTTATACCTTGGTTAAATGTTCTCTTGCTACCGGCAAGGACTCATTGGAAATATGAGCCTGCCTTTAGGTGCCTGATATGGAGGCTTGTAAGGACAAACTATTTCGGGGTCCGTTATATGGCAATGTCCAGGTGTCCTTGTCTCCTATGTTAATAATATTAGATAATGTCAGGCTTAAATTTTCCTACGTAAAGTTTTTTTTGTTTGTTTGTTTGTTTGTTAATAGTACATTTCAACATGTTGAATTCGTACACGGACTTGTAAACATGGTCTAAACTAAGAAATATGAACACTGGCTTGAAGTCTTGCTGTGCACCAAATAGCCGATTTGTTGTTGTTGTTACTAATTTAGCTTTTTTATGAGTATTCTGTTGCAGCCATGTGTACAGGGCTCCAGCTCCCCTGCAGACCGAAAATGGCACCACTAGGAGTCTAAAGCAATTGTAAGAGCCAAAAGTCATTTGGCCATATAGAGTGCCAGGAGTCACTACTTTTGTTGTACAAATGCAGCTCTAAACTGTAGCTTTCGACTTAGTGAACTAGAGCCTTGAATGTGTCTCTCTGACATTGTCATATAGTCAGGAAGATATATAACTACACAAGTCTTCAGCTTTTATTAATGACTCTTTTAGCAGCTCTATGCTGACATATATCTCAGAGAGAAGGAACTCCCAGCTGCTGCATGCTCTTGGTGTCAGATATCACTATCATGACACAATGTTGTGTGCTGACAAAGTGCTAATTTCTACTGACCTCATAAACAGCAGCTGATGCTTCTGCCAAGAGTCATGGACACTTTTAATCAACAGAATCAATCACGATACATGAAAGCCATGGGAGTTCATGTCTTGTTAATATAGTGTCTTGGTTATAAAACATTTTGGACACCACCCCAAACCTAGGTTTTTTTTTAAACCTATTTCCTGTCTAGGCTTTCAAATATCGACAATATGGATGTTAATCAGCCAAAACGCGGGGCGTTGCCGACACACAGACAGAACTGGTTAGGTTGCATTGTAACATTGTAAACAGAAAAAAGGCAACTGGAAAATGTAATACACACACACACACACACACACACACACACACACACACACACACACTCAACACACACACACACACACATGTACCTTTGTAATAGAGTATTTATTAGTTCATTTCTTTAGCCATTACCTATTTATTTATATTTAATAACCACCACCAGGCCAACAGTCAACCCTGGTTGTGGGAGTTTTCTTGCAGGGTGCCATATACCCACACCTTTATTTACTCTGTCATTCGTAGTGCCAATTTACCTGTGTATCCTCTCTACTGGCATGTATGGCATAATAACCCAGCACAAGCAGATTAACCAGCTTGATACCTATTTTTAAGCAACTGGTAGCTCATCAGACAAAGCATGCCTTTGCACCAGAGATGACAAATTAGTCAGCCAAGCCTCTTTTCAGCTCAGCAGAAGTGCAATCTTCTGTCAGAACATCCAGAATCACATGATTGATGATGAGGAAATCCAGTTTCTATCCCAATTTAGAATTCTCTGTTATTTTCTCTTTGCTATCCACACACTATCTTCATCACCAACATATGCTTTTTTTGAATAAGCAGTTCTGATATTGTCCATACCAGGATTGATCCAATCATGCCCATTTTGGTGCACATATGACTTGGTTTATCACCCTATCAGCTTGAGTTGTTGAATGATTGCAAATAGTTAGAATGGAAGCTGTCTTTGTCTCTCTAAGTGCTCTATTTGATTTGGACAGAGGCTTCAATTTCAGCAGCCTTCAGAATGGAGACTGATAAGAATGATCAATAAGGGACTTGGGGCAATGCAGACCTCATTTGCCTTTCTATTGCACACCTTACAAAGGTGTTCTGTTCCTGAGGCCATAAATGGTTCATCATTAACATTATTTAGCTTGAAATAATCAGGATGCTTTGCATAGCTTTCCCGTCATGCTTTACTATGCTCGGACAAGTGCATAAAAAGACATTCTCTGGTAATAACTGAACCATTACCATCTTATGAAAAAAAGATGAAGTGTAGTTTGAGTACACAATGCCTGTTGTGTCCATAAAAAGGAGATATGGAACCCAAGGACAATCAGGGACGAGTCCCTTTGGGCAGATATTTTTGCTGACAAATCTATAAATATCCATCTTGATTACAGGATATCGACTGTCCCACTAAGGTCCCCTAGAAAACGTAGCAAACTCTGCTGCATCGAGAGTCTGATACAGGTGTTCTACTGAGGATCTTATGGAGAGGCTATTTTCTCTTCCCTGTCCTTTATTCTTCTTTCCTTTCATTCCAGCTCTTTCTTTTCACCCTCACATTGTCCTTTTGCATTTTCCAGAAAGCTACCATCTCATGTCAAAGCCATTACCTCAGACTCAGACAGAGAATAAAGTACTTCCAGTGGATTTTAGACTTAACTGCTAAATTAGATTCTCGTCCATTACGCAGATTAGATTGATTTTATTACACTAGAAGACTTTTTTGTGGAAAGGCACATAATGGTAAAAACAGGTCCCCTACCAAATCATACCAGTCCACATCATAATGCACATCCTAATGATTTGGAACGAGAGACAGAGAAAGAGATTGATAATTCCATATTGCTTGCCTGGTGTACCTCAGACTTTTAAGCCTTATTTTTAAAATGGCAAATCGCAGTGCGGTTTGTGAAGAGTTCTGTAGACCATAAGAATTTATCATCCCTGGAAGATTTGCAGTGATATTCCCATTATAACCTGCTGTGTGGGATCCATTCAGGGAGAATATGAAGCGAAAAGGAGGGATCTTTGTGTGAATGGGTCTCAGTATGTGACCGCTGGACATGCGTGAAGGCCACAAGCGACAAAAAAAAAAAATGCTGACCCTGTGGGAAGCTAAAGGATCAGGGTGGATAGGTGTTGCACTACATTAATGGCCGGATGCACTGGCTTTGCTCTTGTAGAGGGCATTTCTTTTTCACTGGAAAATCACTAGCACTGGATTAACTCCTACAAAGATGACCTGGATCAAATTCCGATATGTCAGAATAAATTTCCGTTATAGATGGTTTGACCTTGTTGTTCGTGTGGGCTCGATGTTGCAGCAGTATGAAGTTAACAAGTACAACGAAAGCCTATACCTGGAGACAGGAAGATACTTTGGATGGGATGTTCAGTCCATGTTCACACACTAACTTGCACTTTGCACCAATTCAGCCTAGCCAGCAAAGCTATCAGCATAAGAGGTGAGAGGAATCCAGTAAACCCCACACTTACTGGGAGAACATGCATCACACTGCAAAGACAGTGGTGCTCTGAAATAAATCCATTGACCCTGGAGCTGTGAACCATATCAAACCATATGACACAATAACACAGCATAAATACCGGAGAAGGTCCCTGGTTCAATCCCTGCGACCAAAAATACTCGACTGAAGTGTCTTTGAGCAAGGCACTGCCCACCGCTCTGGGTATGTGTGCTAACTGCCTGGTAGTGTGTGTTCACTAGTGTGTATGTGTGAGTTTCACTGCATGGATGGGTCAAATTTGGAGGTCAGTTCCACTCATCAGTAACATCAGTAACAGGTTAAAAGAGCAGTTGCCTTTTTACTAAGGAAATATGTGAGATAGTGCACTGTTCATATGTGTACTGTGCCTGTTTTAATTGCAAATGTTGAAACATAATATATTGACATATGCTTAAAAGAAATCCATATGGAATAATTAAACAGATTCTCAGCACTCCTCCTCTTGATTTCTTTTGAAATTCTGGGTGACAATCACTTAGCAGAGAAACATATGCCTTCCCTCTCTGTTTCAGGGTCTCCTGCTATCACAAAGGACAGTGACAGAGAGACAGAGACAAATGAAAGGGAGCATTCAAAAAGATTAAAAATGAAAAATGTGGATAGTGTTCACATAGAATGAGGATGCAGGAGTAAAAGAGAGGTAGAAAGAGAGCAAGTAAGACAAGTGTAATATAGGAGTGTTCAGTATTTAGTACAGAATGGCTAGAATGTGTAGATTGAATGACTTAATATTATGATTTAATATTAAATTGTGTTTTTGCCTCTCCCTAAACCTCTCTTTGTGTCCCTCTGAAGTTTGTCGCCAGTCACATGGGTTCATAAGATTTCCCCCATCCCCTCATCTAAAAATAGATGGGAATCACCCTTTCTCACATAGCTCCACAATTCCAACACCACTGGAATCTTGTTATGGATACTGTGTGCTTCCTTCCAAGCAATACCTGAGGAGGGGGTGAGGGGGTTTGGGTGATTTTCCAACATGTGCTCACACCAGTCAGCAGCTACAACCTATGGGTTTCTCTTATGAGCGCTCTCCACTATCTGGATTTACAGATATTAGATTAGTCAGCTACAGCTTGGCTTAGTAGGAAAGAAAAAACAAAATGCCATCTAAAATGGTGTCAAGGAGAAGATCAATTAGCCATGAGTTTCTTTTTTATTAGTGGGTAGAAATGAAATGGGTTTGGGTAGTGTGTTTTCTTTTGCGGTCGCTCGCACTCAGCACAGTAGAATGGACTTGTCAGAACTGCTTAAGTGGACTGTCTTCACTTTGCAAAAAGAGGAGGAAATGCGATTCTAATATATTTCTTCTCATATAAAGGGGCATTGATGTGTACTTCAGGATAATTTAGAGGTCATCCTAAAATTGTGTGTATAAGTGAACACTTAGAAAAGCATTTATCCTTTTCACATGCAGTTACACTGTGAAATAATATGAGCAATTAAGAATATTTGCACAGCTTTTTTGTAAAAAAAAATAAGAAAGAAAGAATATTTCTCTTCATTCTTTTATAGTTAATACATAAAACGTATTAAAATCTAGAGATTAAAAAAAGTCGAAAGTACTAGTTATGCTTACTGCTGCAAATCATGCCGTTGTTTTTCCAGTCACAACGAGGTTAAATGCAGACACAAGTATTGCTTTTGTTTTTACATCACACACCAACACGGACAAATCTTTTAGGTGAAAAGTATTTTCTGTGTTTTGAATACACTATACAAAACCACTATTCAGCCACTCCTTGAAAACTGCTGCTTTGGAACAACAAATCATGGTTTGACCAATCCCAATCATTACTGGCTATATTAACTAAATCATTCTTACTTCATCATCGCAAATCACACCACGGAAACTGAACAGTGGCACTATAACTAACAGACAAGACAAGGTTTGTTCTTAATTTTTTTTACTGAAAATACTCTTACATAGCATGTTCCCAAGAGATCATTCAGATAATCAATTACTGCTAAATCCAAGGATATGATGTCATGCTTAGTAAATAATTACGTGAACATCTGTGAGTTTATGACTCAAATATGGGAATACGTTTATTAAATAACCCTGATGTCATTTTTATCTTTATATGTTTATCCTTTAAAATTGCAGACATTTGTAGACTGTAATGCATACTGTAAAAAAAATGTTGCCTACAGTCCACTCGGGGTACTGTAAATGATGTGTATTTCCATTCAGTATAAATTACAAGTCTAAAAAGTGTTGCAACATCATGTTTATTTCCATCCTAAGTACACTGTACACACCGATAACATGTATTTTTTTCCTTTAACCTGATCTGATCCCCTGTGGCATATTCTAAAGCTGCCTGCTGCCTTGCGAGGATTACAGTCACAGTGCAGGCAGTGAAATGCAGGAACTAAGAGCTCAGCAACAGGTGCACATGCAGTCACTTTTCTAAGTATAGCTATGTACAGTGCTAGCATTCTCTACACATCTCTCGGCCGGGATAACAATACAAAGCATCTGAATTGGTGACGCATGTGAGCCTTTCTTCGTACTGACAGTCCATACAGTTCCTCCTTTACCAGCCACAAACTTTCATGAGCCCACCTTTTGTTCTTTTGGTAGTAAAATGAATGTTTCTGGATGTTGACCTTCCAGGTTGCTTAACACTTACCCAGTCTTTCAGAAGTAAACAGGGCAAGTGGTATGAGATCATTTGGATATGGCACCCTAGACATCTTTGACAGTCATAATAGAGACTGAGTGGGTAATACAGTAGGTAACTAAGAAAGGTTTCTTAATTAGCATGTTGAGCACCAAGAAAATATTTAAGCTTTGAAATAAGAGTGGTGAGTTCTGACTCATGTAACTGTGACTTGTCGTTCATAAATCTGTTTGATGACTAATGTGGATTAAATATTAGTTAATGGTGGCTTAGCCGAACCAGCCATTAAGCTAATGACTAAAAGACTATATGAAAATAACACATCTGACATGATGTTTTAACAGAGGCTAAGAGGCTATGGCCTAAGCTCTAACATTGACTGCTATAACCCGTGTCAAGTTTATATTTCACATTTTCTTAATGGCGTAGCAGTTAAAGATCAGTATGTGTTATTTATTATTTAATGTCTATGATAAATGCTTTAAAATGATAAAATGTCACACAATAAATTGCACTTTGCAACTGTTCGTTTTTCTCAGTTTCATGGATTTTGTTAGTGTATTTACACTGATGATAATTGATGCAAAATTGTATATACATGTGCTGTTTAAGAATTATATCAACTTGTAGCACAATTTTTATTATGAATTTTAACAACAAAAAAAAAACAATAGATGTGAAATAAAGATAAAATAAAAATTATAAAAGTTGGTGGGCAAAGTAGCAGGACTGCATTATACATCTTTGCACTGACTAGCTAGCAACATACTAAAACAGCAATTCGTAAACTTTTTATCTAACTCATATTGTCAGTATGTAATGTTGACTTAATGGTGCACACTCAGTGCTCAGAGCAAACCAGCATATGAGTTTATTGCCTTGCATTTCCACCTAACCATCTGCATAAATAGGTAGGAAAAACATGACAAAGTGGCCATTAGAAACAAACTACACAAATATCCACCAAATAAAGTCGATATCCACCACATTCCATTATCTCTGTGTTAGCTAGATTGATAGTAGAAAATGAGCTACAAAATGTGTCTTGGTATTTTTCATGCCTTTACTTCATTATTAAGGATGATCATTATTTGCATCTTGTTTGCCTCTCCTTTAGAAAATGCCTTTCGTTGAGGAGGTGGGCCTGTCAGTTCTTTTTAGGAGCTTGCACTAAACACTGACACCAACTGACAGCGGCACCGTGCTCCCCATGCTAGGTGACTAACATTCCCCCTCATGGTTATTTTTGCTGTGCTCTGGTTTTATTGGTTTGTTGTTGGCTTGTGTCTGGCATAGCGCTAGTGTTTCTTTAATGACCATCCTATGTTTTCCATCATAAATTAGAGAACAGCATAGAGAAACTTTATGGCTGAGAGGTTTTAGTACTATATATGTGTGTGGTATAAGGCCAGGATACCATGTTAAACCTTCCATCACATTTAAAATTTCTATTAAGTGTAGTAATAAACAAAAAAATATATTTATTTCACAACATCTTTACTAACGTGGAATCATCATTTACAATGAGATAAACACAGGTATAAAACATGTCATTGCTGTCATAGTAAAAATACACTAAAAGTGTCTAAATATATATATATATATAGATTCATGCTGATTCATGCACTGACAGCCTGGATAAGGAATTTGTGTGTTTTATCTCTTTTCCCGACTCAAACCAAGAAGCTATATATAACATTAGACACATTTTCAGGGCTTTAAAGATTACTCCATTATCAAGACAGATATGAAAACACACTCATCGTAATAATGTCATAATGTAAGAAAGCTTTTAATCTGTGATTAATTTTTTTTATTATAATATTTATATGTATTATATAGAAATCTTAATGCTGTTGTATAAAACGCAGCTTACTACCCAAAATGCTGCAAGTACAATGCTGTTTACGTATGGAATATACAAACAGACATAAACTCAAACACTGTTGCAATTACCATGCAAACAAAATCAAGAGCTTTAATTAATGTTTACATGAGTATAATAAAATAATGTGGTTTTAATGACTGGGATATAGTTGTTAGCTGGTTAAAATATTTCAGAAACTGCTGATCTCCTGGGATTTTCAGAGGGTTCAAACAAAATGGTGCTAAAAACAAAAACCATCCTGTGAGTGTTCTGTTTAAAAACGTCTTGCTGATGGGGTTAAAGAGGGATAGCCAGACAGGTTCAAACTGATGAGAAGGCTACTGTAACTCAAATAACCACTCTTTATAAACACGTCAAGCATATCAGAAGGCACAGCATGCCAAATATGTAAATCATTTACAACAGCAGAAGACCAAACTAGACTGGAGGCAGATGTAGGCTTGTGGTTAAGGAACCAGTCTTATGACAAAAGGGTTCTAGGTTTGCGTCCTGCAACTGGCAACACTCAACTGAAGTGCCCTTGAGCAAGGCACGTGCTCCCCAGACACTGCAGATAGAGGTTGCCCACCATTAACATGTGCTCCCTGCCCCCTAGTGTGGTCATAGTATGTATGTGTGTGTGCATGGATGGGTTAAATGCAGAGGTCAATTTCACTGCACTGTGGTAGAAAAGAGTAGTTTGGTTTACTTCACTTCACTTTTCATAAGGTTCTACTAATCTCAGCCAAGAACAGCAGAGGCTCACCAAATTTGTGCAGTTGATTATTATAAAAAGACCTGGTGATGGTTTCCAATATTTGTTAATTGTCCAATTTGCCTAATGTAGTCCCGAGGTCAAGGGAAAAAAAAAAGTCAATGAATATCCATTAGATTATTACTTGGCTCCACCTATAGACAGAGAAAAAAATCTATACAGTTAAAAATCACTAGAGTAAACAAAGCATGGTAAAGGGAGTTGTTTACTATTTTCTGTTTCGCAGTCTACAGAGACGATGGCTTGAGACTCGCTCATATCTTATGGCAATATGGTGGAGGAGGTTGTGCATGATTTATTCCCTCAGGGGGAATTTCTTTAAACACTTAAACACTTCAGCATCAACCATACAAATGGCACACTCGCCTCAGACTCTCAGCATCGTTCATCTTACTCATGCTGTAGGAACATGCAAATAGCACTTCAGATCAGGTGACTGACAAAAAGCCCTCACTGTGTTTGTTTGCGGAGTGTAGAGTGCATGAAATATTGATAACGATCTTTCAAGATTACATTTTGTTTTGCAATGTCTTCTCATGATGCGTGACACTCCCTCACTGATTTATAAAATAGTTACAGCAGATAATGTTAATGCTTATGCTTACAGCAGATAAGGCTAATGCTACATTAATATGGGAACAGAAAGTATTCCAGCGTGTTAAGCCTGGCGTCTAGACAGGTAGGGACAGTCTGGCATAGTACTTGATGTTGTGCCAAGAAAGAAATCACCCTCTGTGTCTGTGGCTACCTGCTAAGTATGCACCTGTTAATATAGCTGTGTGTTTCTGGCATGCAAATGTGCAAATGAGGATTTAGACTTGTTTGTTAATTTACACACAAAGTGATAAATGTGGACCATTTGGGGCATTGTGTTCCAAGTGGGTTTGCATCGAAGGGTTATCCACTGACAGCCACAGAAGTTTTTTTTTTCTTCTATGATAAATAACTCTCATTGGCTCCCTATTGCTCTGAATTGTTACTTTGCCTTTCATTCATTTCCTACTGAAATCAACCCTCTGTGTCATGCTGTCAGAGATTTAATGAGGTATTTTGGCATAGATGACTACTAGTCCTTGCATACTTATGGTTGTATTTTATATTGTTATAGCAAATCCTGGCGAAGGCAATCTTCGGCTTAAGATTTAGATTAAGATTTATGTTCTATCAAGACAGTACAGAAATGTTCACAGTCCACAACAAGAAGACAGACCACCCAGATCGAATTAATAAAAACGTCCTAGACATTTCATACTGACTGTCTGTCCAGTTCTCTCTTACTAGTTATTAATCTCTATGGGGGATCAGAGCCTATCAATCAGAGATCTATTTAACACATGCCCTGAATGTGAATTTGAAATTGAATTGCTGGTCAGGTCACTTACCCCAGGCTGCTAAAAGTAGAAACCTATTTGCAGCACCTTGAAAAGCAGTCATGACTAAGCAGTCGTGACTAATTGGCCACTGCCAATTCAATTTTATTTGTATATAACTCTTAACAATAGACTTGCAACAATGTGGATTTACAGAATCTGGATTTAGCCTCAGATTCTTCACAAGGCAACAGTAACGAAAAACTCTCTCAGGCAACCCTGAGACTAACCCGACTCAAAAGGGAACACATCCTCCTTCTGGTTGAGATTGAATAGTAAGATTATAAATCATTACTTTTCAACTGTGCCATTCTCTAAAGTTGAATAATACTATATGTGTTCATGACCATGACCAATAGTACAAATGTGTTCATCCTGGGGTGGGCACAGGAATGTGTTTATGCTTACATCTGCAGTAGGAGAAATTATCCTCTCAAGTAAATATGCTGTTAGCAAGTTCAGACTGCAGGTTCATGCAGCTTATTGACCTTTGTGTCAAGTTATTATATGGCAGGAAATGCCCCCTAGGTTTAGTGACCTTTAGGGCCAATTTGTTTAATTTATTAAATTTTAATTTAAGTAATGGAGAAAGTGCATGGGAAATACAATAGTGAATGCAATCAGCCTGAATTAAGATAATTCCTTTCTTAAAAGTATATGAAAATGTTTCCCCTGAATACATTTGGAGGAAAAGTATATAAACCTAGTGCACATTGATTCATTAATTATTGAGTTTATGGAGTTACACTGGATTATGGATAAGTAAATATAGGACCGTGAATGGTGTTTCCTCTGTCTCTGTGATACGTATGTCTGTGTGTTCCTGTGTGTAGCTATAACTATATATAAT
>JAOVVF010000014.1:7082093-7089615 GCA_028565595.1 Duopalatinus emarginatus
TGTGTGTGTGTGTGGGGGGGGGGGAGTAAAGGAGAGAAGAAAGAAGTAGACAGGGATAGACAGATAGATATTCATCTTCTAGTGAATTTCTAATGGCATGCTATATTATATGTGCTTTTTTGTTGTAATATGCCCTACATATCTAATTTTGACATGTCCAATTCCTACCTGTCAGGCATCCCTTACCTGTCATATGGCAGCTACCAACCAGCAAGGCTAAAGTCTATCATGAGGCTCATGAAGCACCTCATCATTTCAATCATTTGCAATGACAGAAGTGTTGTAACACACTAGGGGAATTTGTTCCTGCAATGCACAAGGTTACAGCCGGTCATAATTAGCTAGTGCTACTGTGATTGATATAGGAGACAGAGTATGTCACCCAATGGCCAATTTTACTTTGAATTCCTGAGCATGGATGGCTGTGACATCATAAGAATTCAAACTCACAATCTCTGGATGATTTTCTGCCGCACCACTAAGGAAGCCCAGCTTAAAATAGATTTAATATCTATAAAATATAATTTATCCAAACTTCTGCTCATGCAGATTCTAATGCAGAAACAATAATACGTTTGAAGTGCAAGCTTTATGTCTAGAGTGTTATGGTACCTATACTTTCCCTTAGGGAATAGAATACTGCCAGCGTGAGATGTCCATGTCACATCCTGCTGTCACTGAAGGACCAGTAAACATGGCAAAGTAACTTAAGCCCACAGAGTCCTGGAAGTCTCAGCTCGTCTAAAGATGATAGTCTTACAATCATCTATCAGGTCTTGTTTTTACTTTCAAGGACTTTTGTTATGTTCTCAATGCAGAAAGCTGTATTCTCAAATGGCCTCTCATTGTGTGCTTCATCTGAGTATCTAATAAACTAACTCAGAGTCCTAACTTCTATATGTAAGATGCAGTGGTTTTGCAAATATGAAAGTCCCTTGACATTCATACTTCTCCTATCATGTTATATATTAGGTTTTAATATAGAGCACAGGGCACGGGGCAGCCGTGGCCTAGTGGTTAGGGAACCGGTCTCGATCCCCACCCAGGGCAAGACACGACTGAGGTGCTCTTGAGCAAGGCACCTAACTCCCCTACCTGCTCCCCGGGCACCGTGGTTTGGGGCTGCCCCCCGATCCGGGCAAGTGTGTTCACTGCCCCCTAGTGTTCACTGGTGTGTGTGTGTTTCACTGCACGGATGGGTTAAATGCGGAAGTCACATTCTTTCTGTGTGCAAAGGCAAAATAGTTCACTTTCATTCATTCATTAATTAATTCATTCATTCATTCATAATGACCTCATTTAGGAAATTCTAACACATCACTACAGTGACAGGTTGGTGAATATTCTCTAAGGTAAGTTTTGTTTGAGTTTGTGTCCTGTGTCTCCTTGTGTAAGCAAAACCTCAAGCAAGAACTAATAAACTTCAAGCTATTTGAGACCCTTATTGAACATAGCCATAAAAAAACGTTTGAAGGCATCTATAAGGGGAAGTAACAGTTACACCACTGTATTTGCTAACAGCTGCCCCTCCCACTGCTGCTGGGTATTTTAGGGTCTTTGGTGAGCTGTGCTGTTTTCCAAAGCTCATTTATCATCATCAGAGTTTCCAGCCAGGTCTAAGCCCACCAACCATCCCTTCCGTTCACCCTCTTGCAGTGTGTGTTTTGGGTGCTTCCCCAGTTGCAGCTGGCAACTCAATCTACACCTGTCACAGGCCTGTCTCATCATGTGCTGTGTCCAATCAGCAACAAGCATGTGATGTTCAGAGATGTTTTGAGTTAATTTTGATGCATATGCATTAATTGCTTCATTCTTGATGTTATTTATATACCGTGTTTGTAAGGATTCATGTATGATCAGTCTGTCTAGATGAAAATGACAGAGGCTCATAGACTACAAGCACCTTCATAATTGAAATAATGAATCTACATCATGTTTGGTAACCCCATAAACACTTGATTTATTCAATTTATTCAGTAAATACTATAAATATTGTAGTTATGAAGTGTTAACTACAGTAAAACTAATAACAGAGCTATGTTCATTGCAGGTCTGGGCTGATTTGTTTGTTGTGTTGGGCAGAGAGGCTGGAATCCACTTCCTGCAGTGTGTCATAGAGGTTTGCAGTGGGGGAAAGGTGTGTGTGTGTGTGTGTGTGTGTGTGTGTGTGTGTGTGCCCTCTAGCAGGGCTCAGCCTAAATTTCATCGAAAAATTTATACTGTAATCTGCTCACATTTCCACGAAGTGATCCATATTAGAAAAGTTGATACGGTCCACATCTCAGATTTAGATTACGTTCAGGCCCTTGTGTGGTCTACATGTGGCTAAAAATCCAGTGAAATACAAGATCTTCACTGAACCTGCCCCAAGCCCACATTTATCTACAGTTTAAGCTAAGCCTGAATGAAAAATCAATGTGTCCTATTAATACCAGTTACAGTATGAGAATTTTGACGACTTTTCATTCAGGAGCAAAATGCTGCTATATCTCAAAACTCAGGTAAATTATTGCCTGGGCTACTAAGATAAGTGGTTATTTTTTGTGTCAGGTAGTGGAAATTTTTGGTACGGGTATATTTGGTGAATATAATTTATTGTACAAATGTTTGGCATAGGGAATAAATTAATCATGCTGTAAATTCAGTTTCACATTATTAAACAACCAAACACTTAAATCACTCATATAAAATACAATATATACAGTTTAATGTACTTATAGTGAGTATATTATTGCATTATATTTAATCAATACTGTATATACAGTACTCAGTAATCAGTACTCATGTGTCTCTTCTACTCATGTACCTCTTAAAAATAAAATAAATACTTATTTTATTATTTGTTTACAGTTTCACGAAACAATCCCTCGTGTCTAACCTTTTAACACCGGTGTTTACATGGTCTTCATGTTTCCATGTACTGCTGGGTGTATGACTTCACTTTGCCAGGCTTAATGTGTTAGTACCGACCAGCTAGCATATTCCACCATCAGATTCCACCCCTGTGCATCTAAAACTGGAAGTGCAGTTAACACAGTTACATTCCACACTTGGATTTACAGCCATGTCACTTCTGCTTAAAGCTCAGCCAAGATATATGCCTCTTCTCCCCTGCTGGTATTACAAAGTAAACCCACTTGTGAGGCTATAAATGCTAGGCACGTGGCATCACTTACCTTGTCGTTGCCAACTGGGACTCCTTCTATGGCCTCTGTCCTGCTGACCCAAATCTAAAAATCAATATTGCAACAGAGGTTCTTTAAAATTTGACAGCTAATGCTGGTGTTAATCAAAGGATTGAATCGACTCACAGGGTGCCAATTGGCACCATTACATCCACCAGATTAAAGAATCCTGGTGTCATTCCTGCTGTTATAACAACAATGACATGTTACAGCAGCACGTACCAACACATGAGATGTTTTTTGTGTGGCCTTGCACATCAGCGTGACAGTGTATGTACTGGATTAGAATCACTGCCAATAGCAGTTCAGATCTGATCATCAGTCTGCCTAGTGAGAAGATCTCAGTCTTTTCTATGATGCTAGGGACGTGCTGTGACAGCAATCAGAGGCGTGTGTGTTCTCATCTCTTGTACAACACACACACACACACATACACATATACACAAACAAACACACGAATTGGGAAAGTAATGAAGTACATTTACTCAGGTACTGTACTTAAGTGTAATTTTGAGATACTTTTACTATTTCACAGTGGCGCAGTGGGTAGCAATGGTCACACCACATCAAGGGCCTGGGTTCAATTCCCTGGCCAGGCAACTATGGCCCTTTTTGCAGTTTGTATTCTCCCTGTGTTTGTGTTGTTTCTCCCAGGAGCTCCAGTTTTCCTACAGTCCAAACTCATACAGTCAAGTGAATTAAGATTCAAAGATTCAAAGATTCAAAGTTTTATTTGTCACATGCATAGTCATACACAGTACAACATGCAGTGAAATGCTATTTGACTGTTGTCCACAGAATATAAACTGGGTAAGTAAGTAAACAGTAATAGAAAGGCACACTAGAGTTAAAGTAAAATTAAATATTCCTAGATTAAAATTATAGAATATAATTTTAAAATATAAAATAAAATAAAATATAAAATAAGATTAAAATATAAAAAAAAGATTAAAAAATATATACATATAGAATAAAATAGAGTATATATATGTACACAAGTTAAAGTCCGGAGATACTGTATATACACTGTATGTGCAAAACCGTTTTGTGCGTGTGCGAGAGTGAGGTGCTGTGCAAAAATGTGCGAAAATGCAGTTCGGTCGTGTGTGAATGTGCAAAAATGTGCAAAAAATGCAGTTCGGTTGTGTGTGAATGTGCAAAAATGTGCAAAAAATGCAGTTCGGCTGTGTGTGTGAGTGAGGTGGTATGGGAGCCCTTGTCGTAGAGTTCGAGTGCGGTGGATTAGTCTGATCTCATTCAGGGCTCGGACAGCTAGAGATACTAAAATGTGTGAGTGTGAGTGTGCACTCCCGTAGTAACACTCCACTACATTTGTTTGACAGCTTTACCTACCTACTTTACTTTTAAGTTGATGATTTACACACTAGATAATATAACAAGCTTTCAAAACGCACGAACGTGGTTTCCAACATTCTTGGTTTCTGATGTCTTACAAAAAAACAGTGTGTAGTCAGGTCTAACTTCAGATGTCCATGAGTCGTTAACAGCTTAAGCAAGTCATGTTTTTTCCCCTTTAAATTTTTTTCTTTTCAGTAAATGTTCACATGATCCAACGTCTCACCAAAAAACAAAGATTAGTGAAAAATGAAAACTGCTGTCCGTATCAGAATTTTTTTTTTTTTCTTTGCTCTCCCATTAATCGTCTTATGACCCATCACGTTTAGCTGGTGTCCCTGTTTATAAATCTGTATATAACATTGGTCAAACTAGTCACACTTCCAGCAGCTACAACAGTACCCTGCTGCTTACACACTGATACTTCAGTATTAATCTAATAATAATCATATATAATAATACAGTATCTCGGTCACTTTTTTCTGCAGATGAAAAATTAATAGAAATTAATAGAAAATTTTTACATTGCTATAACAATACTTTTACTTCAGTAAAGGATCTGAGTGCTTCTTCCACCCTGACACACACATACATATACACACACATGCACATGTGGAGTCTTCTCCTTCTCTCGTGGATTGATGAGCCTGCAGACATGTCTTATATCTAATAATATTTTTTATTTCAATCTAAGAACACGTCTTAATGGAACAGCGATAGGGTGCTGTTCCTAGAGGCTTAGCCGAATTCCTCTCTGTCTTGCCTGTACAATGGAGTTTTTATATACGTACAGTGCCACGTAGACAACCTATGGTTTCCATCCTCCAAGGTCAGTCAGAACAACATATGGACAGTTTCCACATAAGGACGTGTTTTTCCTTTATCTAAAGTGTTTTCTATTGACCAAAGAATCTTAGGTCTCCCAGATGGGCAGGGGGCCTCTCAAGGAGAGAAAGATTAGATACAGGGTTCATATTGTACAACACCTTTTCATAGCATGTTTATAATAGCATTCCCTTATAATAGCATTCCCACATTATACATATGTGGGAATCTGACTCCTGGTATTGTGCCTGCCTGTATTGGTAATCAGTGTGGGTGGGTGGTAGTTACTGTGGGTCACATGATGGGTCACATGGCTGACTAGGAAGTATAAAGTTTGCTTTGTTGAGCTCTCACACTTTCTTGCTGCTGCCATGTTGTTATTGTGACTGGGCTCACCTGTTTTGCAGGTAATGAAAGTGATGGTGGACTGTTTTAATGTGTTATGACTAAATTCTTATGATTTGTTTTAATTTACCAGGGGGATTTTTAGAACCATGTGGTCCACTCCTCATGGAGGACTCCGAGGTGACAGTCTGATATTTTAAGATTTGTAGTGCGCTGCCGGGCTTCTGACACTGATGCTCTGCACAGGAATGTCCCATTCTCCTCCAGCTGTACTGTGCTGTGGGGAAGCATTGAATGCTGTTGCAAACTGGGCTGATATTTATTTTCCATGTTTTTGCATCATGTAGGTGAATGAAACTGGAAACTAATGTATACCATTTCTTTCGAAAGGGACCAGGCCAGCCACTGTTTTGTTTGTGTGTCCTCCTGTTGCTACCCTGTATCACTTCTTGGCCTTTCTGCCTAGGGTAGCAGTCTTGTGGTGTTAAAGCTTGCATCTGGACTAGTGCTGTGCTGGGAGCTGGTTGCTCTCCTCTCTGTCTCAGGGTGCTCCCCTGAGGTGGACACTATCTGGGTGTGTATTGGTGGCAGACAACACTGTGTGGGATTTTATAGTGGTATTCTATCTTGGTGTGCAGTGCTTGCTGTGTTGCATGCTTCTGTGGTGTTGGGTTTGCTTTCTCTTTCCCTTTCTCTCACCAGGGACTCCTGTGATGGGAGCTGCGTGTGCTGACCTGAGGAGTTTCAGCCAGTTACCCTATGTGGGCTTTCCCACCTGTTTATCAATTTTATAAGCTGCATGTATACTATTTTGTAATAAATTTGAATTTCTTATACATGTATATGCCTTTGTTAATTGTTCCTTTGCTGGAAGGGCCTTAAATTAGCCACACTGGACAGTAGGGGTTTCTCCCGCCCATATTGGGGAGTGGCGTAGTCGGAGAGTAAAGTAGGTACTTTGCATCCAGATACTACACATACGAAAAGACACTTCACACACACACACAAAGAATAGTAATAGCCCTTTTAATCAACACAGGACTCCCTACTCTGACACCGTCTGTTGTCTGTATGCTATGTCATTAGCTTAAAGGATCACACAGGGTGAACAACTGTTTTAAACACTCCGTCCCAAACAATCTCTCTCTCTCGAGGGTAAAGGATGTTATCTCTTTCAAGAAAAGATCATTGAATAATACAAATAAAATTAAGGATCTGTTGACCTCAACATTTTATTTGCTGTTACATCTTGTTGTCTGACAAAACACACAAGTAAAAGCAGCACTGAGACTGTATATCTTTGCAGGTTGTTCTTGACTGTTGTGTGATAAGTGGGTATACAAAATGAAACACCCCAGGATTTGGAGAAAGTACATAAATACAACAGTGAGTGTAATAAAAAAACATGAACAAGTGCATCACTTTATAGATGATTAATCTGTTTCAGCGGCTTTTCTCACAATGCTTTTTGTGAGATACTTGAATTAAATTTACAAGCAATTATCGTTGACTCAAAATACCAATTACACTAAAAGACAAACAGCCAACTGATTTATTTTGCGTTCTTCAGTTTGAAAAAAATAGCTTTCTTGTTTACCTTGCCTGCTAGAAAAGACAGCATGATTAATAGCAAGTTAGACCTCCCATTAAATATCCACTCCAGCCATCACTAATCTATAGTAAATAAGCTGCTGTATGCATTAACTGGGATGACTGGTAGCTTCTCTGCTCTTATACAGATGAGGCACCAGGAGATACCAGCAACTCTGAGTCCTGATTCTTCGTGCAACCCAAACCCTGTGTACACTGTG
>JAOVVF010000014.1:7098185-7108303 GCA_028565595.1 Duopalatinus emarginatus
AATTTTTTAATATATTTTTTTTCTTTTCTTAATTTTTTTATTTGCTAATCACACTAAGCACAGTGCCAAGATTTGTGGTGTGTCCTAGGGAGCTCACAATGTAGCAGTGCTGGACAAAGTCAGACATTACAATTTTACTTTTATTCCCACAGTCTTATGAATTTAGCCTTGTGATCATGACAGTGAGAAAAAGGCTGTGGCAGTCAGATAAGCATATGTTCGCTCTGGTGCATGGAGACACACATCAACAGGCACACACTGAGTCAAACCAGCTCACACACATTTGAGCTGTCATGGAAAGCAGCTTCCTTGATGGCATAATCCTAAGATTCAGAATTGTAAGTGGCTCAGAAAAAAAAGAAAATCTCTTGTTTTTGCCTTCATGATTGACAATTTGTTGATATGTAAATCTCCCTAAGCCAAAACGTTTGCCATCACACTTGCCAAGATTTAATTAGGACACACACCTGAGTGGCACAGTGTTGCAGAGGGTAGTATTGTTGTCTTGTAGCTTCAGGCTCCCTAGTAGTTTGCTCCTGAGCTCGTTGTCCGTGTTCTTCAGTTTACACCTGCTTCCTAAAAACATGCCAGTGAGTGGGCACAGTGCCCTGCAATGAACTGGAGAACCAGCCAATGACGTATTCCCTACTTACGCCTGGTGTACCCGGTGTTGGCTCCGGATCCACTGTGACCCTGATCAGGATAAAGTGATGAATGAATGAATGAATGAATGAATATACACAGTTATTAAAAGATATTGAAAATTTTACAATGTTGATTAGAAAAGTACAAATTAGTCTTTGATAAAAATTTATTGAATACAAAGCTTAAATAAAAAAGTATTGTTTAAAATTGTCTACTCAGGTTAAAGTAAAAGCAAAAAAGTATTAAAAACGTATAAAAAGTAATGAAAATTCGCACCTACTTACAATAAAAGTGGTGGTATTTGTGGTCACCATTTCTCTGACAAATCTGATGAAGAAGGACAAATTTTAACTAAAGCTAGCTAATGACAGAGAATGTCCAGTTATTTACTCAAGTGTTACCTTGCATCGTTAGCATGCTTGTAATAACAACAGCCCCTGAAAAGGATATATTAAATCAACTTTTGGTGCATCTCATGTTCCCGCAAATCAAGGTAATCAAATCACGTACTTTACCCAGTATGCTAATTGTGCTGATGATACAGACCAGCTTACACGTTAATTGTGTTTAAATCTGGAGATTTCCTTTTCTTTTCTTTCTCACCTCTGGAGCTGATGACGTGCAGCCAATCTTACACATTACGCCATACTCTCTAACCAGTTGCACTCAGTTTATTGTGTGTTCCACACCCAGAGTGTGTTCTGACCCATTCAGGATTTATTAGGGAATAGTTTGCAGATACACAGTGAGAGTGAACATTTCAACCAACAGCGAGTAAATAGCAAACAGGAAACAGAGACCCATCCTGTCAAGCCATGCTCACTTGGAAAGTGAAATTAGTGATAATTAGAAATAATGAATCCTAATTGTTGCTTGTGTTTATTCGCAGCATGTCCTTATTTAAAGTGAATGGCACCACCTGTGACCACGACCCCGGTTTTTGATGAGTAGCTCCAAAAACAAACCTGACTGGAAAGGATGAGAAAGCTGTTTGTTCACGAGCCCAGTCAACATACTGCCCAACCCAGCAGGGAGACTACAGTCGCTTCAGTGTCGAGCCTTCTGTTTACCTTCACTGTTTCCACTCATTTTTATAAGTACTCTTTGGGTTATTTTAGACAAGTAATGGTCAATCCTGAGTACTATTTCCCTCCACTTCCCCATGTTAATGCAAGTCGTCCTCGAACTGAATCAACATGTCTTTGTTTGACAGTAGAGGTGCTAAAACAATATGACCTGTGTTTTATATCGTCAGTAACGTCCAATGCCGGTAATGAGGTCCCAAAACCGTGGCATCCAGCCATCACATAGAACAAATGTCAAGCTGTTCATTTTCCACTTGTGTGCTAGGAATTAAATCAACCTGTGTGTGTGTGTGTGCGCGTGTGTGTGTGTGTGTGTGTGTGTGTGTGTGTGTGTGTGTGTGTGTGTGTGTGGCGGAGTTGAGCCACTTTCATTAGCCTGAGGATAATTCTTTAAAACCAAGAGTTTGCTGTGGGATTGTAATAGGAATTAACAGAAATGCCATCACTTACTTTTCCTCTAGTCTTATAGTATTATTAACATATATTCTTCTTTGAATTGTCAGTTCACCTTACATGACACACCCCTTTTTCATCGTCCTCTTACTCAAATGTGTTGGTGCTCAAGTTGCAGAGCAATTTCAAGCTCTCTCATTTCGAATGCACTCCTCTGCCATCCGGCAAAAGCCTAAGGGATGCCTTGTTATTGAAGAGAGTTTTCAGAAGGCTTTCAGAGTCAAATGGGCTTGAATTTCTCTCCATTACAACTTCAAACAAGATGCATCCTTCATGTAAAGAAACAGTCCAGCTGGGGGATTTACTATCAAAGAGAAACAAAGTCAGAGGTCATTTGCTGATTAGATACAGAAGCAGACAACTTCATAAACGAAGGACCGCAAAGTTCAACACATTCCTGTGCAGTCGTGACTCTGGCACGTAGGAGTTTAGGGTTTCAATCAATTCTTCACAATAGCTCCTCACAATGAGATGTGTACTTGACTCTTCCTAAGGACATACATTAAATATTTACACCAGTAATGCTATTTGGCTTGACTTTGAGTAAAGGATTGAGTGGCACCGCTTAACCTTACAAAGCAGCAAAACTGACCTTTCTGACTCACCTTACTCCCGCCCAGTCTACAGGTTTTGAATTCAGACAAGTCATCTGTTCAACCTCTTTTCATTGACACTGATGGATTTTACTGCAGGTATGTGCGGTATTCACCATAAAGAAAAAGGAGAGACGCCCTTTTTTATGATAACGAAAAAGAATTCCGTTTTAATTAGGTACCTTTTATTCATCGACATTAGGAAGGGAGGTAACAGACATGGCATCTCCGCTCAGCCCTATTAAAGCACTGCACATTCTTTTCAACAAAAAAGTATATAACAATAGAGAACCATTCACTGCCTTTAAACTATGACAGCAAGAGATGGGAACAGCATGCCAATAAGCCTAAGATCACCTTCAGAGGCTTACACAATAGGTACAGCATACAGTACTGTATGTTCACATTTCTATTCATTGATAGATTTAATTAATGAATTATTTGTCTTTTTTGACATGTACATTTTATTGAAAAAAAAAAGTCTGCTCTATTTTTATCTATAAATATAGAAATACACCAGAATATTAGAACCTAATCTATGTACATCAGAACTGTAGTGTATGCGTTTACCATGATTTTGACACTTTTCCATCATGTGAAAAGAACCAAACATGTGCTTATGCAGAACATTTTGCAGAAAGTTTCAATGAATTCTTAATTCTATGGCATTTTCAGTCTTAATCTGTATTTTGATTTTAATTTAATTCAACCTTACTGTCTTTATACCAGTACAGTACATTATTAAAAATGTTCTTATTGTATCTTTCTGGCAGTACTGAAGGTACAATACTGAAAGAAGTGCAAAGCAGTGGCAAACAGTGCAAGACAATACACATTACAATATATGAAGCAACATTTTTAGAAAAAAAAGTTATCCTTATAGCATGCTATAGCAACATAGTCACACAAACAATTGATTCCACATCTACTTGATCACACTTATTCATCTGGGGCAGCCATAGGCTTGTGGATAAGGAGCCAGCCTTGTTTGATCCCTACAACCGGCATGGTACAAATGAAGTGCACCTAACCCCCAACTGCTCCCTGAGGAGCAGGGATAGGGTTGCCCACCACTCCAGGCATGTGTGCTCCCTGCCCCCTAGTGTGTCTTTACTGCATAGGATAAAAATTCTTCTGTGTGCAAGTAACATGGTCAACGAGTGGTTCACTTTCATTTTTTTTTCATCTTAAGCATCTAAAAGGAGAGCAAAGTTGGTTTATAAGACATAGTGAAAAAACATTCTCTTATCCTTCTTTATCCTAAGGTCTTTATTATTAAAGGTTGTAGTTTTAAATTTATTTCAAACATTTAAAAATTAATGTCTGTAGTAACAGTCGTCCATATGCTACAAATGTGATAGACAAAGATTATGTTGAAAAACAGTATAAAGGCACTGAATGAGATCTTGAATCCAGTCATACATAGCAGCACATACATATATTATACAGAGCAGCACATGGAGTTCAGAATACTTTTCTAACTCATGTAACAGACCTGAAATCCAGATGACTCCAGTGCTCAGTGTAAATTAGCACTTTAACCCATTTTTTTAATTGCCATATTTCTGTTCTGCGGGTATTTACACAGCTGGAGCTCAGCAAAGTCAGAAACACCAAACAGTACAAATTAATTCACACACAGATTCTGAACAATCAAATTCCCCTAAATTAACCTGAAGGCAACTCAAATAGCAGCCTGATGTAAAATAGCAATGCAAATTCTTCTCATGTTATTACGTCCATGATTACTTCTGAGTTCCTTCAGCGTAACCATATTGATAAGCTTCAAGAATGCAATCCACACATACATATACATGTATATGTTTCTCCTGACATTTAAGATCTAAGTGTCTGTAATTCTTAATGTTCTTAATTCTAAATGTCCAGAGATGAACCTGGTCCAGCTGTTAGAAAGATGGGGGCATCATCAGAAGCTGGACAGTAAGCAGCATTTGTTCATGGGGAGCATGGAGGAGGGTTCAGTCTTAAACATGGCCCAAACCAACATCTACCTAGAGAAAGAAAGTTGAGCTGTCAGGAAAATATGCCAAGGCTACCTTATAAATGAAGCAGGGTCAGTGGACAGGGTGGGAAAGCATGGAAAGCATCTGAAACTCCACTGGAAGGATGAAATGGAAGGTGATATATTGGCAGGTTGAAGGGTTTGTTTTATCATCACAGCGTCCCACAATGTTTTTTCTTTCTTTTAAACCTAAACCAGTGGGCTGCTGAAGAACCATTATGTTCCCTCTGCCTAGCAACAGCAACATTAGGGCACATTCTTACTGGGCGCAACATTTGTCCATCTCTAAAGACTTTTACAAGGGGGGCATAATTAGATCTTCTGGCAACTAGCAATCATCCTGGAAGGAAAAAGTAATACCATTAATCCTCTAAAGGAAAAAAGTGTGCCTGCTGTATATGTTTGTTTACATGCCTTATGTGGATTTACGCAGTACTGCTGCTAGCATAGACCCCAAACAGATACAATGTGATCCAGGGTGGCATAAATCCTGGATGGAAGGTAACTAAAAGCATCAGGAACATCATGTTATCACATGCCTCATAAAGGTTCTCCTTGAGGTTTTCACCACCTGGGCGCTGCTGTGAGCATCAATGTGCTCTGCACAATTATTTCCATGGGCTTAATTTTATCAGTCTACCAAGGTCAGGTTTGTTGTATCATTGCGATGATGGATTGTCCCTATTTGTGTGTTCACAATCTATTCCTAGTTCAGAAAACAAAACATATATTTTCTATGTCAAATTCATGCGGACCTAGAAAAGTAGAGCTGTATTCATGTGTATTTGTGGCTGCAGGAGATAAAATACAATTAGTGCTAAGGCAACAAGCTTCCATTGCAAGCTGTTGAATGTCATTAGGACCTTCAGAAAGGCAGGGAAAATCGATTACTGGCTTCTAATGCATGAAGCCTGGAGACGAGGTGCAGGACATGCCTCTACAGAGTGCTTCAAATTGGTTGGCTGAGGCCAAAAAGGGTACTTGTTTGACTTTTAGCAGCAATAATTGCTTCCAGTGCTAGCGTCGAACTGTTTTCAGAATACAAATGCAGGTGTGAGGTTTATTATTGGCGTGACCATTAAGCATGAGTCATGTGACTAAAGTTGCATTCAGTCCAGGATCTGCCATCCGTCTCATTTTCACAAAGCACCAGAGGATCAGGTGTGGCTCAGGAGGGTTTAATGTGGATAAACAGCCAGAGACAGAAACGACACATGACATGTAGCGTGCCTTTCTAACGTGTGTGGAAACAATAACAAAATGTAGTGGAACATTCTGACCACCATTTTGTGATCAGTGTGGTAGAGACACACTGGACACATAGTGCCGGCCAAGATTTTTAAGGCAATTTTCAACAGGCGCAACACACGTTGTGTGCAGACAGTGGAATAGCCAGGAAAACATTTCATGCAGGATTAGGAAATGGGCTAAATGAAAAAAGTGTAAAGGTAAAACCAGCTATTACATTACAATTACCAAAGACGTGGCCAGTGCAATTTCCCTGGCAACACTCACAATCCCAATCTTCTATGCAGAATAAGAAGTGAACAGAAATGAACAGGATTTTGAGCACACTTGGCAGAAATTACATGAAGCACATGTTAGACTTCAGCACAGCAATCATCATCCATGCTACTGGTCACAGAGTCACAGGCTGAGCATATAAAGCACATAAGTGTAAAATTAGACCAAGTACTTTGAGCACATGCAGAAAAATATTGTCTAACATGTAACGGAATCATGGCTGTAGGTCCATGTGGTAGGTTAAAGGTTATCAAAACCCTGACATTTCAAATGGTAAAATGTATTTGATTATAATATTATCAATTTGCCCTATTGCCCACCCATGCACGGTATGATAAAAAGCCAGTATGATATGGACGCTCAAGCATCAATAGCATGAGCACTTTTTTTTTTTTTTTGAAGAAAGACATCAACATGTGCACCTAGGTCACTGTTCCAACAAAGACATGGTCTGCTGCAATGTTGACCTCTACTGGCTGCTATGATATATTACAGTCTCCTTTTCAACACAAATACACATTAAAACACATAACCTCGTGCTCTCTCCCCAACGGTTGGAGGGGGCTCCATTGTGTCACTAGGCAGAATGATTTGGTGATGACTGCATCCTTTCCATTCACAAAGGACAGAAAACACACCTGTCATACCAGTCAAATGGCCCCAGGCAATGCAGGATGCCATGTAATAATGAATTGTGCAAAAGCACACTTTGGCTCTGTCCCAATCTCACCAACTCCCACCACTATTCCCCTCCTCTCACTGGTAATACTTCAGATCTATTTATAGCTGCATTCTATTAATAGAATGAAGCCATACCCAATGGTGGTGTGGAAGTGTGATAATGAGAAATGAGAACCAAGTCGTTTCTGTGCATAAACATATTTCCTGCCAAAAATGTAGGTTTTCATTCCCTTGATACTTGGTTGGTTAATTATAGTTTAGGTACTAGAACTGGTATAATGTCCTCTTCCAGTGTGGGTTTTCTCAGGGTTGTTGAATTTCTTTACACCCCCAAAAAAGCATGCCGGTGGGTGGATTGGCTAGTAAATTGCTCTAGGTGATAGATTGAGTGAGTGCGTATGCATGTTGTAATGAACTGGTGTCACTTTCAGATTGTGTCTTCAACCAGTGCTATTGGAACAGGCACTAGACTCACCACCATGACAAAAATAAACCAATTAATCTAAACTGAATGAGCGAATTGAATGAATGAATGAATGAATGAATGAATGAATGAATGAATGACCGCTATAGCAGGGTGCAAGTTATACAGTGATGATTGGGGGGAGGGGGGGTCAAGTTTTTCTTTCGGTGTAAAGGGAAACCAGTACAGTGCAGGTGCAAGCTTCAGTGAACAGTCTTACAATCCTTACAGTGTCTTGCTTGCTTACTGTAATGTCTGGCGCATTCTTATCCTGAAAATTTCATCCATATTCTACAGGATCTCTCACTCAGGAACCATGCGTTAATCAATTCTGAATAAATGATAATAATTCTGAACTACTCATCTGGGCAACTAATTGCTCACTTCTACAGTCACCTGAGTATCAACCTTTCAGTTTTATCTTCACATTTTCCATTCCACCTTAAAACACATTTACCCTTCCACTTTAAAACGGTGCATACATTACATTGAGCCTTAGTATTTAAGTGTTTTATGAGTTTTATATATTTTTTCACATGTTGTGCAGACATTACAAACAGCCTACTTAAAACTAAACCTGAATTCCTCTTCGAATCTTCTGTTCCACCTTAAAAGTTTAAGAAGTTAAGTTCAAAGCACCTAAAAATCACATCTTCAGCCTGAAGCCTGTGTTGCCACAGCAGCTAATAAAGGGTATTTAAAAAAATTGATAGCAGCTACATAACCTGGCCTGAACAACTTGTGCATCTTAGTGCAGAAGCAAGCCACATGACCAATAATTAGCACAAAAAAAGGCAGACAAGAGGGATAATATGGAAAAAGGAATGGTATGATCCACTTTAGTAGTGTGTAAAATCATATTACAAGATTCTCCCAGGCATGGAAATTTATTGTAATATAACATTATAGATTAAAAGGATAAATAAACAAATATTGTTTTTACCTCTTTTTTTTTGTGGGGGGGTGGGGGTGGTTCAAGTCTTAATCCTGGGGGTTAGACATCCCCCAATCCCCCCATAATTTGCGTCCTGCACTATAGCCATTTTTGTTATTAAAAATTAAATTAAAAAAATTACTTTTATCATTATAAGCTGCAGTATCTCAGAGACCATCAAGAGCCAAGGATGCTATCAAGATTTTTTTTGGCATAATCCTTGTCTGGTATACTACAGGCCAATTGAGGAGAAGTTGAGCTGGCCCAATATCAACACCTGAGGAACCTGGCAGGTATGTATACTGAACTATTACTATGGGAATTGACTTTCTTTTCCCAGCTCTCAGAGCATGGGCACCTTAGTTTTATCTCTTTATGTCCCTGTTTTACTTCCATTTTCCAGTTCCATTTAATACGTTTGGAATTCATACTCAGCCATGTCGCTGTCTCTGTGACATTGGTGCCTTGTTCGCATGGCATTTCTCATGGTATCTAGAAGCAAATGTCTATATACCCTGCTTAGTGTCTATGATTAGCTCAATTTCCTCACCAGTAAGATATGTACTGTGACTCTATTTGAATAATAACCCGGATTAAGGCTCCAACCATATCACTTCACAGAGAGTGTTAAGATAATTCAGCTGAAGAGAATCCATGATTGTACAGAGGAGATTTCATTTGACAAGAGTGGGAAAATGTACTGGAAGAAAGTATGAACTTTTTATGACTTATGGACCTTTGAACATCTATTAGAGTCCATAAATGAAGCCATGTGATTTGGCACTAGAGGTTGCCTAGACTAGTTGACTAGTAGACTATAGTCTTAAATTCACTAGTTATTGAATGTAAGACTATAGTGAGATGCAGGCATATAGAAACTATTTCAGACTAGACAAAGTCAACTCCACAAGATTATACTTAGAAGACCACAAGTGTTTCTGATGTCCTTCCAGTGAATAGAGCCAGCTCGCAAGTCACTATCCAATACTACTCATCCTAGCAGCAGCACATCCTAGCTCACAGAGACCAATCTAGACTCACCTCAGATACTACTGAAGCAGGAGTTGAACATGGAAGAACGACCTCCCAGACACTGTGGTAGACATTGCACATCCTATGCTGTACATTTTCAGTTCCAGAATCAGATTATCTAAGCCACCAGCTCCTCCACATGAGTGCACCTAATAATAATAATAATAATAATAATAATAATAATAATAATAATAATAATATCTTTAAACAATTTGATATACAGATTTAATATTTTGCACATTTACTGCAACAGTTTATTTAGTTTTGTTGTTAACAGTCTAGCTGGTTAACACTGAAGCTAGAAATATAATTTGTAGCTTGTGTGTGGCTGTTAACTGAAGTATGGCTTGCCACGCTCTTTGTTGCCAAAAGCAGTCTAAAATTGTCAATATATTTTACTTTGACTATTAAAAAAGGTGCCCCATGGATTACTTTTATAAATTACTTGTTAACTATTGAAAAGTGTATATTATCTAATCTATTCCATTAGATTAGATTAGTTTTAACTTTGTCATTGAGCAGAATACAAGAACCAAGCCAAGTACAAATGCCTCATTTAAACATACAGTAGTGTGTAAAAGTCTTAGGCACATGCAAAGAAATGTTGTAGAGGGTTTTACTATTTAAAAGAAAAATCCCACAATAAGCAGTAAACAGTAAAAAAGTAAAGAAAGTCAGGAATAGG
>JAOVVF010000014.1:7131563-7200927 GCA_028565595.1 Duopalatinus emarginatus
GATATCTTGGTGCTCTTAGGGGCCCCCTGGTGGCGTAGGGGCCCTAAGCGGCCGCGTATTTCGAGTATGCCTCGGGCTGGCTCTGGTCTCTAGATATGTGTGGTGGTGCATTGTCCTGTTGAAGAATGCTGAACCCGTCAGGACGTTAACAGGTGTAATTCGTCAGAAAGGACGTTGCGTTTACCAGTCAGAGACGTTTGTAGATGTACCAGGGGTCCTTTAGAATGCCAGCTAAACAAACCCCATACCATTACACAGCCAGCACCTGTAGCATCTGTAGCAGAACATAGGAATGGATATACAGTACTAGGCTATTTAAATCCAGTGTGTTTACATGCAGTCTGATAATCAGTTAATAATACAACTGATGGCTTAATCATTTAAAAGTCATCTTTAAAATAACAAATTAATAGAAGAATAATATAAACCTTTATGTTCATGTTTTATAATGACTGCATGATGTGCTTTTTGAGCAGTGAAACTGTTAAAGAAAGTGTATGACATTATAGAGTCAGTTTGTTTAATGTAATTGGATGGGCATCAGATGCAGGTAATGGACTGACCCCTGTATTAAGTCCAGCATTTAATATTTCTCTCACATGCTGGGCAATATTCTCGTCCCCACTGTGGTCACGAGCTCTTTTTTGCTGTGTGTTTCAAAATCACACTGGGACGGCATTTTGCTGAGACAGAAATAATTTAAAATGCATTAAAAATGATTAAAAAGTTAAATCTGCTGAGCAGACTTGCACACTCCATGTTATGGTAATGTTGGCACAAAACTTTGCGCCATGCCTGCTCATAACTTTAGATCAGATTACAAACAATGAGGATATAAATGAAGATTTAGGATAAATCTCAGAGGTTATGGTTCATTCAGATTGTTTAGAATCAGAGTAAACATAGACTGTGTTTTAGGTTGACTGGAAATTCTGCACAACTTTGAATGAGGTAAATGTAACACTTTGTATAGTAAGTGTTAAAAAAATAAAACGCTCATGTTTTTGGGCTGCGAAAACACTTTATATCTGGGAGATGGTGTAAATAGCATTGAATAAGACCCAACGTCTCATCCCAATTAGCCCTTCTTAAAATGCTAAAGCACTAACATGTACGTTCCCGGGTGAACCAAGGTTGGGGATCCAGTCCTTATATTAAGCATCCTGTGTTAAAATACATAGTTTTTCCACATATTCACTATATTTCACAGCACAAGTCGTCATCATCCTCATCATCATCATCCTTTAATCACTACACTAATTTGTAGTTGACATTCAATTTCAGTGTGTTCATGTTAATGTGAAGCTCTGTGACCCCCGTGTACAGAGAAATCATCCTCTTGCAGACATTCCCAGGGGCATCATTACTCACCGTGACATGCAAATGTTTAATCAGAATGGAGTATAATTACTTACAACGAACCCCTGAACACCTCAGGACCTTAAACATACAAACCACGCAAACCGTGTAGGTGCTACAGTTCTCTGAGCAGGTATTCATAAATGGAAAAATGCACGTTACTATTTCCATAGACTAAAATCTTTATTGCAAGTGTCTATTTAAGGACTTTATAGTACACAATCCCAAGCCTGTAGGGAACTGTCTTAATAAGCTGTAGGCAGTCTGTAATTTCATAATTATGCACCTACATTTAGAGATAATTGTCTTGCTAGCCTATTGTAGCATGCATGTTTCCCTTCATTGGAAATGAGCATGAAAGTACATATATAATCAATCATCGTTTCCGAACTAATAAACGATGTGGTGGTTAATTAGTGTGGAAATGATGTGAATCGTGTTGTAACCGTCTCAACCTAAAAAGTCTCAGCTTGTTGAATGGATAAATGTGACAAAATTTACCTCATTACAAGCTTGTTAGCGGTTAGTTTAGGATGCATTTGTTTTTTTTATATATTTTATATAAGTATGTGTATTGACTGAACTAAAGTGAAAGTTATTCTGACGACGGTGCTGTGGAATTCACCTCTGCATTCAATCCATCCTTGCAGTGAAACATACACGCTAGTGAACACTAGGGGGCAGTGAGCACACATGCCCAGAACAGTGGCCAGAGAGCAGTTGAGGGTTTATTTGCCTTGCTCAAAGGCACTTCAGTCGAGTCTTGTCGGTTGCATGGCTTGAAAATGGAACCTTCTGGTCCCAAGTCGTGTGCCTCAACCCCAAGCCTACAGCTGCCCCAAACTATACTAAAACACGTGTGAATATGTTGTTCACTGTTATACTTCATGTACAAAGTGCACTGGTATGGTGGCTGTGGTAGATAATCTTAAAAAAACTGCCCAGTAAATATATCTGCTAGGTAATCTAGTAAACCAGACTCTCTGTGTCTTTATCCGTTGTCACTTTCTCTGCAGGTGTCTCAGGAGAGCATATTTAATAAGATGAGCTCCTCTAACCTGGCATGTGTGTTCGGGGTGAACCTGGTATGGCCTCGTCATGGCGGCGTGTCTCTGAGCGCCATCACACCGCTCAACATATTCACAGAGCTACTCATCGAGCACTACGATGCTATCTTTGGATCCAACTGCCCTCCACAGCAGGTACTGCCCTGACTGCCCCACACACTCCACAGTGCCTGACACACTCCCACTACTGCTCACAGCTACAGAAAGCCTAACATCTGGCCTTGTTATTATTATTGTTCGTGACACTGAGATGAAGTCTCGACTCCTAAGTGACCTGCGGAGTCACGGGGCAAAAAAAAAAAAAACCATTCGGACCATAACACTAAGACTGCATATTGTGTACTGTATACTACTGTAACACTAATATAGTGAACGTATTTGTTTATGAATGTCTTATGAAGTCAGGTTTAGCAAACACAGCGAGTGCACTGTTACCCTCAATCTCTTTGGATCGAATAGAAACAGACACGTTAAGACACATTTCTCCTTCAGGGACAGCAAACATTATGACAATGCTGTCTGTATACTGCACATTAATATTTGCGTCTACATAGCGGTTAATCACACAGTTCCTCATGGAAGTACTGATGCGTGGCTTAAAATGTGCCTTTTAATACGCACACACTTCTTGAGCCCTCAACCCAGACGCACCCACACAGACTGTGTAAACACACAAATCAAAGCAAATTTCCCCTAAATTACAACTGCACTCAAGATCACCATGGCAACTATTCACTGGAGCCAGCAGAGATCATCCTGAAGGCGTGAATCGTAACAGCATCGAACTCGTATGAAATAACAATATTCCGTTTTATGCTCCAATGGTCATTTTATTTAATTTTTTTTGCATTCCACTAATGAGTTATGTTAGACCTGATGTGTGTGACCTGATGCCAGATAATCAGTGTAAGACAGCTGGCTGCTCAAAAAACGGATCAATATTTCTGTCATCCGTCAACATTTAGTTCATTTTACTAACACGCTCTGCTTGTCTAGCACACACACATTCAGGGTAGAAGTGCAATGATGTGCCTGTACTGAGGTCAGAGGGGTTTTTATAAACCCTCCCCAAGCTCCACAGACTGGTTTTATCAGTCATCAGCCAGGATCTGATGCTCAGCGAGAAAAAGGAAAGTTTGTCTGTTGGGTATAAAGATTATTTGAATGTAGGGTTTGTTACAAGGCTTTGTGCAGCTAGCAGTAGAATTGCTAATATAAATCAAATGTAGCTTATGTGTATATATTTGTCTTGGTTTTATATGAATAATAATATACCTGTACTGTACTGTAAACTATCATTGTTTTTGATAATCTGGATAAATTCCTGATACTAATGTGTTAAGATATTTTAATAGGTAAAGCCTATAAATAGAGTAATATTTGAATAAAGTTTCTCACAACAATCATCACATGACTCTTATATGAATGTTATCCACATCCAAAGTTTTGGATTTAACGAAAGGACCGTAGATCAGAATCATAGTTTAAAAATGTAATGACCCACAACAGACAACACACTTAACAAGACTCCAATTTTCCATGTTTATTATTGATTTACTTTTCAATAAGAACTTGGTACAAAAAAGTGTGACTACTCTTTACCATTTACCAACTTCCATCGATCAACTTTGAATGCATCATAAAGAAGAAAAAACTACATTGGCATATGTAAGACAAACACTTTCCTATACATACTATCCACTGGACAGTCCCCTTCCATAATGACAAAGTAAAAAAAACACTACTCTGACAGTCCGAAGACCTCCATCTAACAGTTGTTGCCTTTTTCGATTTCAGATTTATTTTTGCTACCTTTTTCTCAGCATACAGACACATCACACATTGCAAGCTAAATGCATAATTGGCAAACAATAAAAAATTGTCATGTTCTTTTTGTCTCTTTTCTTCCTCACGTTCATTGATAAAAGAATATAAAAAAGTTTCATCTTGTTCAACGTAGTGTCGAGTGTATTAAAATAGATCTGTATAAGCACGGCACAGTTTGTCCCGGAGAAGATTCTGGAATATGGGGGAGGGTGGACTGCGGAGGAGGTGGGGACATGTCTCGTATGATGCATGAAGGGCAGAAGAACACTCTCGCTATGAACAGAGCTGATATGGGCAAGTTTGCTTCTTTTTTTTTTTCTTTTTTTTTAAATCATCGACCTTCCTGTTTGCAACATGGTTTGATTCCAATCTAGGTACTATAGCCTCTGCAGTTTCCTGTGAACGTTTCCCTTAGGGTCAGGCGTGTCCCTATGGCGTGGGTGTTACTATGGGCCAGTGGGTGATATGCATGTAATTCCTTACATTCAGATCTAGATGGTGCAAACTGGTCTGATTCAATTTGTGAAATTTACAATAATCTACAGACCAAGTCAGGAATCAATGATATGCACTTATTTAATGTTTCCACATCCATAGTCCCATACCTGTGAAGCCCTTATGTAATGATAATCGATAATGATAACGGATCTCTCGTTGATTTTTTTGTCGTTTTTAAATCTGCAATGTTTACACAGGACGTTTTGATCAGGGTGACTCCAGCAGAGCTCAACGCAGTTCGAGACCAAGTGACCTGCACTATATTATTACTGGAAACAAAGTCCTCTGCTTCACTGGACACTGATCAGGCTCAGACCCTGCTGACTTGGGCTGAACACTCATCAGTAGCTATAGACATAAAGCAAAGGCAGATCAGCTTTTCCTCTGCACGTGTTGAGTAGCAGCCCTGCCTCACAGGCTAGGTCAGAACTGCGCACCTTGAGAAATCCTTTAGAAGAACAGGAAGACAAACTAGCAAAGGTGACGCACAAAATTGTCCTTTCAAAAAAACTGAAATTCCAGGTAAGTTTTTTTCATTTTAACGTGATATATTTAATAAACCCTGGTGTTATTTAATCTTGTTCTTGAGGCAGTGTTCATTTAGATCATCTCACAGATTAAGAAAATTAAATAACCAAACAGACACAACTCCAGTCAGATGTGTCCTTGCAATAATATGTTAAATTGTATATAATGTCAATGTGGCGATTAGGAAATAAGGCATCATTAAAGCAAAAACTACAAATACAGACAAGACAGATAACAAAGACAATGGTGAAAGATGGGAAGGCTCCCAGCTTTAAAATGTAAGGGTTTTTTGGCATATATTATATACTGGAGAAAGAAAAGAAAGGCTTTGACAGTAGGTGCACACACTCATTGGAACTTGAATGGCCCTTCCTAATGTCCACTTTTGCTGTCAGTGCAACAGAAACAGAAAGAAAGATCATTAATGAGGCTCTGATTGGAGTAACAATACAGAGGAAAAATCAGAAGGACCTGTTATAACAATACATCATATGTACAACAATCCCCTCTCTCCAATACTTCAATTCACAATTATGAACAGGCATCCGCATGAAAATACTAAATTCTTCACTAGAAATGCTAAATTTTGTAGTCATCTTAAATACTTTGTTCCTTTATCTCAACTCTATTAATACTGAAAAAAACGTATCCTCTTTTTTTTTTTCTTTTTCTTTTTTTGTGTGTTTGTTTGAAGGCTCGTATGCTCGTAAGTACATACACGAAGAAAACCAATTTCCCATCTCCTTTTCACCTGAATTATTATGGCGACTGTTGTTCTTGGGAGAATGAGAAAACTTTTCGGATAGATCGCTGTACAGTCCTCTCTGTCTCATATGTCTCGTTTAACTAGCGCTACTCTAAAGTTCTCTCTCGCTATATGTAGAACAAGTATCCCCCTTTTAAAAAAAAAAAAAAAAAGAAAACTGTAATTTAAAAACAAAGGCTTTCGCCGCATAAAATACTTCATTTCTGTATTCATGACGGCATGGTTATCTGCTCGTTTGTCATAAATACATTAAGGCCAAGAACATTTTAGTAAATTAAAAATAATAGTTTAAAAAAAAATCTCTTAAGCACTGTAGGTGTTGGGTTTAAAAAATACTTATGAATTGACTTAAGAATATACTGTAGTTAGTATTGAATTTTTTCTTTATATTTTTGCTATTTTTTTCCTTAAGACAATACAGCTCTTGGGGGGGGGGGGGGCACATTGGCCAGATTTTACTCTCCAGCTTCCATTGTGAGTATCTCTCATTAAGCTCAGGAAGAGCTGTGTAGTAAAAGAAATGCACATATGTTATGAATAAAGTGTTTTTGCCTGTGATGGGCTCAGTTGTTGCCCTGGGAGTGTAGCACACTCTTGTGCAGCAGTGTGGAGGGCCCTGCAGGGGGTGCTGTGGAGCTGCTCGTGCTGCTGGTGGAGCTTGGTTTAATCCAGGGCAGAGAGAGCAGTGCTGCTCCTCCTGAAGTGGTGGTGGTGGCGGTCATGGTGACCTGGATCATGTGATCACGCTGGATGAGGCGGATTAGGGCTCGGAGACGCTCCAGAGACGCCTGTGTCTCCCTCTGCTGACTCAGCAGACGTTCCTTCGTGTCTCTGCATTTCTGTAGGGACAACAAGCGTGTTAGTCTTCCTGCACTTGATCATATATGATTTGTCTAGCTGGGACCAGCATGTTGTAGGTTAATGTAGGGTTTATAAAGACTGAACACAAATATGGTATCAAGGAACAGGATGTTATAATGCCAGTACCACCCCCAAGTTGACCCTGTACCAAAAGCCCAGAATGTTTTATATTAATTATTTATACACAAGCTTATCAAGCTTTAAAACATATATTAGTAAAGAACACACTTATAGTTGCATTTAATGTTATGTAAACTCATCAAGACGAGTTAGCTTCTCCTCCTGTCACTGATCTGATAGTTACAAACATTCATTTCTTTGCCTCTGTGTACACCAGTATAATATGCATGGCTTTTGTGCCACATAACTAAAGGAAAATGACCTGTACCAGGAGTGATTTGTTGAGTCTCTGGTCTTCTTCTTTCAGGTGTGCGCACTCTTTCTTCAGCTCACTGTTCCTCCTCATCTGTCTTCTCTTCTCCTCCTCTCTCACTACACGCGTGCACATAGAATAAACACGCGTTACGCGTTGTCGGCTACGAGCAGACAGGCATGTATGTGTAGCGTTAATGCACATGTAGGTGACCGTACCTGTTTTGTGTGTAACGTACGACTGAACAAAATTATGCGGCCAAGACAAGTTTTCTTTATTCAGAACCTTTAATAAGAAAAAAAAGAAAGACACCCTTGAAATTTATGCACTTTGCTCTGAAACACCATTAGTTGCTATAACAACCCATATTCATATGATGAGTGACTGACCTTCTTCTGGCACTTAGGGCACATCCACGTGCCCTTGGGTGGGGATTTAAGCGGAGGGTGTAAGCAGTCTAGGTGGTAAGCGCGGGTGCAGCTATGGCACTGCTGAAGGTTTCCTTCTTCTTTGCACACAGCACAGTGTTCATCATGCTCCAGCTCCTCCTGCAGCAACCATGCATGTAACAAGTTACCCTTTATAGCTATATAGCTCTGTTATCAACAGTCTGCTCTGGTCATCTGTATTACTTCAGTGTACTGGCAGAAAAATAACAGCAGGCTACCATATTATCTGATACTTTGATTGATTGTTTTAATTCGAGCTTTAGATAGGTTTCTGCACCTCCTCTCTTTCTCATTTATAATCTTCATGTAGTTATGCCAGAATATTATACTGTGTATATCTATAAATGTATATTTATTCAGTTTCCCTTAAAAAATCCTTAAATGTTAAAATCTTGTCTGGTGATATTAAGTGTATATAGTTGGCATTTACACCGATTATCCATTTTCAACTGGGTGTAAGACACACTATAAAAGTATATATACAAATGTGTGAAGATAAAGATGGCAGATTTTATATGGACCAAATCAAGCCAAATATCAGTAAGAAAAATTGTTAGTGAACAAATAAATACATTTAAAATATTTTATATGGACCAAATCAAGCCAAATATCAGTAAGGAAAATTGTTAGTGAACACATAAATACATTTGAAATATTTTATAAGAAATAAAATATATTAGTAAAGTAACAGCTTTTCCACATTGCATTAACTTACTGACATTTCATTAGGAAAACCTGTTCACCTGCTCATTGGTGCAACTGTCCAGTCAAACAATACCTAAAGCTTTGAACATTAACTTAAGCTCTTGAACTACATCATGATCTTTTACACTCCGTTGCTGATAATTACTACTTAGATCATTATTAGTATTAATGAGTAGGTGGACTGTTGTCAGTATAAAATTATACACTGCTTAATATTTAAATACTCAACATTTGTAAGTGATTAAAAATATCTACAGTAGAGCATTTTCTTTTTAAAACCTCTGTATCAAAAACAGTAAACAAGCAGTTACAGATCATGACAAAAAGCATTCGGCCCCTCCTCTCCCCCACAGAGAATCTCGAGAGTGGCTACGTACCTTCCAACACAGATCCTCAGAGTCTGGCGTGCGAATAGGAAGCAGAGAATAAGTTAGTAGCTCGCAGTGTGAAGAGACAGGGTTATTCATGGGTTAGATTACAATTATAGCCATGCAACGAAGCTGAGCACACAGAAATAAAGCTCTAGGCGCTTCTTTTCATAGCACCGTCTATTGGTTTTTAACGTTTTTTCGGTTTTGGGATCGTTTCCTGGGTACAGACGCCTGTTCTACTGTTCAAACAAGCTTTCAGTTGAGACCTTCTTAATATGGAATATAGACGTGTATCATTAGAGTGTATTCTCTTTATACTGTCTATGGCATTGTGAACACCTTCATGCTCCATTATTGAAGAAGAGCTTGGTGTTTGGTGAAGACCTTGATAATTAGGTAATGATGGTAATAAAACAGTGAACTGTGGGGTGTGTGTGTGTGTGTGTGTGTGTGTGTGTGTGTGAGAGAGAGAGAGAGAGAGAAAGAGAGAGAGAGAGACTGCCTTATAAAGTCTCCCACATCTGTTGTGATCTGCATTATGCGCTGTACATGAATGGCTCATTTGATATGTACACACAGACCTGCATGTACATGTTTTTGAGTCTTAGATATTCACTCTGCTCAGATCCTATTAGTCTAGCTTGGTAATGTGTATGTGTGTATGTGGTGCATGAGTGTGCCTCTTCAAATGTAATTTTGCTCTACCCCAGCTGTTGTGTTGATGGGAAGAGAAATGAGTTTTACCTCTGGCTGATAGGAAGAGGGGGTTGTTCAGGTAATTTGATGCAAGCCTTTTGCGCTGGAAAGCAATGATGGAGAAACATTTTCATAGAGATCATAAAAAGAAAATGTATGTAAAAATATGTCTAATATATTTGGAGAAAACAGGTCCTGCTTGTTTGTTATTAGTTAAACGTTCTTGAATGGAGGACATTTGTTCATTCTACTGTGAACTTTTGTAGAGGACATACAAAATGACATTTAAAAAAAAAAAACACACACACACAGTAATATGGCTAGCAGTAAACAGATGAGCGTGGCCTTGAATTCCTGGCTGATGTTTATGCAGACTGCTGTTTCCTCTGCCCTACTAGCTTCCAATTCTTGTTAGCATGTATGCTCGGCTTATTTTTACTTTGTTCCCCACTATTAGTGCTGAAAACATTTTTCCGCTACACAAATATCCAAACCTGTGCCTCCAGAACATTTTTGATTGAAGTTGTTTTTGTTTTTTGTTACTTGGTTCTATCTTTATATATTATACACGGACAATTTGTCAATGGTCCTATTTGTCCTTGATGAATTTTCTGTTGTTTTTAAATGTACAGTACAGAAAGGTATGTGGTGCGAGTTTAAAAGCTACCTCTGGATCGAACAGGCTGTACGCAGGGTTCGCTGTACTTCTTCTCTTTCTCTCCTGTCGTTTGGTTTGGATTTCTGTCATAACAATGAAAATATACCAGTTATTGTGGACGTTTATGACAGGAGTCAGTTACACTCAGGAAAGTGGATCCTGTGTGCAGAAACTCACCTTCCAAGTGTTCTGTAGTGACAAGGCCAAGCGCTACCATGAACGCAATTTTCTGCAAGGTGCAAAGAAAGGGACAGTGAGTACCTAAAAAAGCATGGCAACAGTGTCTTATAACTATGTTAACATATGTTAGTCTGTGCATTATGATCTGTGTCCAAAAATCTACAAGTTTTCAGCTTGTTTGTATTTTAACATAGAAGGCACGCTTCTGCGAGGTTCCCCAAGACACGTTAAAAATCAGATTGTGGAAATATGATTTCAGACAACTGTTTCCTGAAGCTATCTGTGGTTATTTCTTGACACGTTTCTATTTGTCTGTCAGTCCTTATTACAGATGTAGTGAGCATACCTCTGGGTCTTCTGCCTTTTTATTGGGCTTGTGTAGGGGGGAGGGGGCAGGACTGGGCTCCTGAGAGGGGATCTCAGCCTGGGGGCCTGGAGAACCCTGAGAGCTGCTAGGGATCTGTGGCTGGATTATAATCACCTAGAAAAATAGACAAATCCAAATTGGCGTGTAAAAGCAGTTAGTGTCAAGAACCTTTCACTGACAATAAGAATAACAATAAGAAATTTGGTGTAACAGAAAATAGTAGCTGTTTTACCACTGCAATACAGTTAATATAGCTTTTAACTGACATGCAATTTAATGTATAGTATGACTTAAAGCTGTGTGGCTAAATACAAGGAAAGAATGTTGTTATTATTATTAGGCCTTGCTAATCTTTCTTATATGATCAGTAAATGATGTTACTGCTTGTCTTATAGAACGTAGGAAAAAAACGCAGCCTCAGAGAGTTGAATGTGACCAGTGGTCACGAGGACCACCACTCTCTCTTAACGACAACGTAATGAGCCTCACAAATCTTCTCTGTATCAGCCACAAGCAATTTTTCATTCCAGTCTGAGATTAATTACTGCTGCAAAACTCATACGCAGGGATGAGACCCTACTCGGAGACACTTCAGGATTCTAAAAAAATGACTTGTCACGCACAAGTGATCAGGAAGGTTAAGCTGCACAACAAGGGAACGATTTCCCAAAAGGATTACAGTGTAAAGATCATAAGTGTTCGAAACAGTTTCAGTTCACACTGCAGTGTTTTACCTTTTAATAGTGTTTGGACAATGTTGCATTTCTAAACCTGTAGTGGTTGAGGCTGCTTTGCGTAGCTCAGCAATATAATCACTGACTGACTGATTACAGGTACAAGTAGCTTGCAGGATGTTAATTATACAAAGTGTAATTGAAACGTTTTAAATGCTAAAGGAAAAACAGGTGTAAAAAAAAAAAAAAAAAACCTACAAGGCAAAGCAGTTATAAAGGAGATATATGAATTGTGCACAGAATACACTGGTCTGTTTCCTAGTTGGTTGAAAAGAAGAACAATTCAGCTTTGGATTAAATATCTGATAGCTTTCACAGGAGCTGTAAAGCTGATCAGGCTGCTGTCTGACCTTGCTGTCTGGGCTGAAGATCAGCGGTTGCACTTTCACTGCCTCGCTCATGGCTGCCACTCCGTTGGCTGCGGGTGAGGAGGCGGAAATGATGGCATACGCGACACCAGGGCTGGCTGTGGCTGTGGAGACACTGGGCACTGGCAGGGGAGGTGGCGTGATCTCGCTCTGGCCACTGGACATCCTCTCTGGGCTGAAGGTAACAAGTCCCTGGCTTTTGGGGCTGACCACAGCAGTACCACGCACCAGGCTCAGTGGCTTGCTGGACTGTTGCTCCTGGCACGGGCTGTGTGGAAGGCTGTCCGGGATCAGAGTCTTTGGCCTAACCTGTGTTCGGCAAAGGATTGAAGGGTTATTTACTGTCCAGTTTGAAATTTCATATGCAAACCAGACAAATGTGCAATACTTGGACAATGAAAATGAAGGGAAAGAGAACTGATTACCCATATAATGTACTGATACAAGACATATAGTCATATAGAAAAGTCTAAAACAACAGTACGGTAAAGGAATAAGCATTATTGTGTCATTTGTTTAAACACACAAAGTACTGCACAGATTGATTTATCAGATTCAACCTATTGTCCAGGGTTCTGACAGTGTACGAGTTCATGGCTCAGCAGTATGGCCTTATCTTGGGCCTTTGCTGCCCCCCTGTGGTCTTTCTACTACATGCACAAACAAGCTTCATTTGCGTCCTTATCAAACACCATTATCTACGTTGATCCATTAAGGAGACCGGTGACAACAAATGAGCTCAGCTTGAGCAGGGATTAATTGTGTCCAGAGTCTGAATGGATGGGTGAGCACAGCTGGGAGGCTTAGTCTTAAAGATTTATTGGCCAAGTGATTTATCGGATAATCTTCAACATTTCGTCCTGTACTTGAATGGACACTAATCTGTATTTGTGGAGTCAGCTTGTGTGTTATACACCACTGCTGAGCCAGTGTGACCGTTTTTCTGTCTTAGATACTGCTTTACATGTTCTCCTTTACATACAACAGTTCATTCTGGCACTGTTCATATTACGCAGCTGAGGTGGCACAAAGCTGTAATGCTGTTGAAATGTATCATTTGATCTTTTCAAATCAGATTTCAGCATGTGGCCCAAGACTGAATACATACCTCCAGAGCTAACCACGTGACTGTAATAAGGAGTCAGATCTGAGCTCATGTTTCACTGTGCAGGCACAGATCACCGCTGGCTTCACTCCGGCACCCACACATTTCTCAGCACAAGTGCCAGTAATAGCTGCAAAACTGCAAAAGCTCTGCATCTGGCCTTATTTTTGCCTTTTTACCCTAATCATCAACAGCTGACAAGCTGTCTACCAACTTCAAGAACAAGTCATATTTACCATAAAAGCTTTTTTCTTCTATGAAAAGTTGAGAAAATAAGATTCTGTGTAAGCATCTCATTTTCTAGACATTATTTTTATTTTTAATAGATGTTTACATTCCTTATGTTCATGCATTTGGATCATTCAAATTATGTTACAGGTTTGGAAAACAGATATATGACGCTCATTTCAGGACTGAGGTGTGTTCACACTAAAGACAGATCTGGGTCACTTACAAAACAGTTTTTTTTTTCGTAGCATGCTGTAGAGTGCTTACTGCTCTTAGAAAACATTTTTGCTTTCATTCAGTGTAAGCTAAACTTTAAGGATGTTAATTACAATTGCAAAAATAAATTTTACATTTGAAATACTGAGAGACTCTGTAGTTATTTATTCTCTTGATGGTAAAAAACACAGAAATTTGACTGCAGCCATACGGCTTTTAATTCAAACACTAAGACTGTGGGTGGATCTGAAAATAAATGTTACACCAACACTCAGGTGCTTATGGTACAGAATATTATTATTTTATTTTTTTTTGCTCTTTGAGAAATTAGCTTATAAAGTGGTTGTTTTAAAACTAAGTGTAATTATAACAACCACTCAAGTGATCTGACGGAGGCTGACCTTGCGTTATGATTTCTGGAGTAGTATGTCAGACATTGGATGCAGTCTGTTTGTACGTGACACCTGAGACCTGAGGAAGAGCAGGATTGTGTGATTTGGTGTGTGTGTGTGTGTTACCTGAGGTAGCACAGTGGGCGACTGCCCTGCCAGCCGATGCAGAGAGCTGACCTGAGGCACCTTGATGGGCACTGCTGTGAGTGTTCCCAGCATCTGTGATAGAGGAGAAATCGGATGTTTCTTGAAAACAATCTGTGATGTGTGATGCATTGAGTTCTTGTGTTACAGGTTAACAGAAAGTGACTGACTACTGTAAACATATGTTTTTCTAGAAATTGTCATGAGTGGTCTTTTAAAATTCATTTCACCCACCAGGAACAGCCTCAGAATCACATTCCCTTCATTTGTGTTCATTTTGCTGGTCATGCCCCTTTCCTCAGAGGGACTGGCTCAATGCTAATAAGTAAGCGACTGAATGCATCCTATAAACTCTTTGCTATGAAGGATGCTCAAAACCAAACGCCCACTTGTGTTCCCTGCTTCAGGACGTGTTCTCCTCAGACAAACTGTACTGAAATGAATGTGGCACATGATGACACAGGCACAGACTCAAGTTCATTATTCTGCTATATTCAAAGGACTGCACACAGCAATCCAACACTCAAGGTCTTTGCTATTCATAGTCAAGCTAGATTTTTTTTTCTTCTTGTACTGATCATGGATTTTTTTAATAACACACTGGAATATGTAACTGAGTACAGGATAAATATAATAGCTATACCTAGCTTTGGCATGCACTCAGAGGTTGGTGGTGAAAGAAACGTACATTAGTTTTGGCCTCTGGAAATATTTAACCGTTCTTTAGCTAAGATGATGAGGAATTTTAGACTGCTTGTAATATTTGGTAAAATTGTTCTCACATTTTGAAAACTGTCAATAAGAACAAACTGCTCGGGTTAAAAGTTAGGGCAACTCAGGCTTAGTAAAGTAAAGGGGAAAGAAAAGTCAACCACCATCCGTTGAGTCAGGATAAAGGATAATATCTACCTGCCTGTCAAGCATGCTGCTTTTCAGTTTAGGAGGTTTGTGTTCCAGCTCAAGCACCACTTAAGAAACGGGCTGTTTTTTTCTCCTAGTGTGAAAACACCAAGCTTTAGCTAGTCTCTGCCTCAGACGTTTCATCCGTGACATATAAAGCATCTTCTATAGTTTGTGGACTTTTCTGACCACAACCGTCAAGAGCTTAAAAGTAGCAATCTGATTGTGGCTGAAGGAGGCTCTCCATGTGTCAGTTCCCAGAGGAAAACCAATCTTTCACATTTTTCATTACTTTAGATCAACATTTTTAAAAAAAAATCATTAAAATTGCTACATGGTCCAGCTCAGGAGGAAAGTACTAAATCAGCCAACACTCAACAGTGGGCTTATGTGAGTTCATTTAGTAAATGATCTGTATTGAATTCTTAAACAATATTTCACACATTTTAAACATGGATACATTCTACATTTCAGCATGTGAAAGATTTCAGTAGTGCTGACACGGCATTCTCTCACAGGAGATTTCCCTTGCCTGGTGACTAATGATCTCCAGTGAGGGAAATGAGATTGTAGACTGCAGCATGGCATCGAGAGACAGAGAGTGTGGGGTCAATCTTAAGCTAATAATGACATTTTTTTATTAATACACCATGGTGTTAATGAATTATGCAAGCTGCCTGGCCTTTCTCTGTATTTCAAAATTGTCACCTTGTGTAATTTTAGGACTGCGGCTAAAATACTGCATGTTTCCTTTCAAAGGCAGACATTTTTTTTTTCCAATATACATAAACACACATAAACACCCTGCAGCAAAACATGTTAGTGGGATATGTCTACATAGATTCTGAATGACACTAAAAAATGTGCTATGTATAAAAACTACAAACATTTGTTTATGAGCTTTAGCTTACAGAGAATGCACTTAAGAACACGGTGGCACAGCATGTTTTGTTCAGAAACAGCATCGCATTTCAGCGCTAAAGCTTTCTCTGTGTTTGTGTTATTTCCACCGCTGCCAGTTTAAACAATGCTGGTGGACAGGAGCTGATTAGCAGATTAGTGGAGACAACAAACTGCCAGTGTGAGCTGTGAAACATGACACCGCAGTGGGTCTTAAGATGCTGAGGCGAGGCAGTAGACACAGTGCAAACACACATTCACAAACAGAGATGTAAGAGGAACTGCAGATGTGAGGTGCAGGAGCCTCTCTTTTAGTTTTCCCAGTACTGACGTGTTTAAAGAATAGTACTGCAAGCACACTATATTATCAGCACAACTGTACGTCCACGGGTTATATTCAGCCATGGCTTTGTGCAGCTGGCTACTTTCTTTTGAATACAAAACACTGCATGAAGCACAAAGACCTTGAAAGCGTCTAAAACTACACGTACAGTTCTGTTGTAGTCATATATGGGTTGCTCCTTGACAGGGCATCACAATGAGATATTAGGAACAAAATTATGTCTGACCAGTAAATCTGCCCCTTCAAGGTCAGCCTTTCATGAGCAGGGCAGAAATACGGCTTTCACAGCTCAGCACACTACTACGCTCTCACTCATCCCGACAATTCACTTCCAAACCTAATCTATTGTGTTGCTTTGTGAATTTTCGCACAGTGCAGTCTGTGATTACTGATTATGAGGTTCTTTTGAACAACCTATATTTGGAAATGGATGATGAATATTCAGCTTTTTTTGTAATCTTTCTCAAGATTACCGCTTTGCTTAAAAATGGTCGGCAAGTCTTCTGTTCTGCCTGAAGCGCAGGGAGCTTTGCACTTTCTGTTTCTGTGTCCTCAACAAAAAGGAAAAAAAAAATCGGAAAAGTTGAAGCTTCCCTCCTTTTAAAAACATAATCATTCACTCTCTGGCTGTGAAAAAAAATCCCTTCCTTCCATTGTGCCAGAGAAAGCCTAGAGAAAGTGGGGGGAGGGGTTAAAGGCCCGTTCCCATAGTAACGGCCGGGATGAAAATCCTCCCTTGGTGAGGGCGTTCATTTCCGTAATTGTTGCCCCCTGCTCTCCAAAACCTAAGCACCCTTTTCTTAGGCCACCACTCGAGTAGGAATATCATAACCTTGAAGTTGCTTTATTCTCTGTATTTTTTTTCAAATAGGAATGAGTAAAAAGCAATGGGGCTGCTGAGGCAGACCTAGGAGCTGTGTGTGTGTGTGTGTGTGTTCCCCGCCCCCCCATACCCCTCTCTAAACTGCCTTCAAACTGAGTGAAGATGTTTGTGTGTGATAGCCAGACAGGGCATAAAATATATGTCTGGATCGGTTCCATGCTCGTATGTGATATTTTTGTGAAACCTATCCAGCTCTGAGCCCTGACGGTTCATCCACTGGACCCAATTTCACTGGCATTTTTAAAGAAGAACGGAGATAAAGAAAGAAGAAGAAGAGAAAAAAGCTAGGATAAGAAGGAGAGTTTAAGTGCTTCTTTCAGCTCTCCCTGTCCCTTGTCTCCTCCTTCTTGGCTGTCAAGAGGGGAAAAAGAGAAACGTTTAGCCTTATTTTTTTTTTCCTCTTCCATGTTGAATTGAGAAACCTTTTCAGCAGGCATGCATTAGGCTTTCAGACGCTGACATTTTAGTCTGGCCTTCGGTGTTTCCTTACTTAGCCCAAAATACACCGCGTAGCTTTAGCCTTTCCTGGTGTAGGATGCTCTTCACATGTTTCAACCCAGAGAATCAGAGATGTTCACAGACTTTTTTTTTCTACAGTTTTAAAGCATTCGCTTTGTGTAGTCGGCTCTTTATACACGCCATGCCAAGCAGTAGCTCGATCCTATGTTGTACATTACATTACTGGGTAGGTATGAGTTCTGAAAACACTGAGGACAGTGCTTTGTTTTGACTGAGAATGGGGAAAGGAAGCTCTGAGTCAAGGACACCTGTTTGTCTCCTGTATCTCTGCCATGTTGTCTCATGTTTTTTTATCACAAGCTCAGAGGAATATGGACGCAGCAGGGAATCAGAGAGGAGACGAAATTGCAGAGTGAGTGAGAGGGATCAGAGAGCACCCTTTAACACACACATTTCACTTGTAACCAGGCATTCTCTCATTTCACTTTCAGGATGACACGGCTCTACTACCATCACTACAACTTTACAAAAAAAAAAACAAGCCAAAGTAAAACACTTCCCACAACAAGCCAAATGAAGGTATTACGGCAGAAGTAGTTATGCTATTAGGCTATTAGAGTAAAAGTACCCAAAATACAGAGTGAGTACCAGGTGAGTCAAACATACACATATAATATAATACATCATCTCAGAATCGTAGATAGATTATCTCTCATTCCTGCATAGTTCTCTACATGTAGTCACTTTTAGAGCACTGAGAAGTCAAATAAACATTTATAACAGTCTCTCAGCGGCGGTTTAGTGATGCTGTTTCTAGATCTGTTGTGTACAGTGGCACTGATGGCCACTTGGGGGAGATGTGAACGACCAAACCACAATTCTCCACTGAAGTCTGCATGCTTACACCCCTCCCTATCTTTAGAAGCTGGCTTTGAATGGTAATCACATCGAGGATGAAAGTTGCCTTAAACTGGAGTCAGGACACAGTGTACTGCCTGCTTTTCTGAGTTGATTATGTCCACGTACCCTTACCAGAGAAAGGTGTAAAGTGAATATGATCACATTAATGCTCCAAATGAAGTAGGAAACGCTCATGACTCAAAGCTATGTATGATTACAATGCAGTATAACCTTCGAAAGCTAAGCATAGGAGCCATCACAGGGTGTGTAAATGCCATGTAGTCACTGGACAGTTCAGTTAGCATTGGTAGTGCCACTTCTATACAAGTGACCATCAAGAACGTCGAGGCGGGTGGCGACCAGTAGCACGTACACGCCTGCTGAATATGCATGTGCACATGTATGCGCAAACGTATGCATGTGGCTGTGAAAGGCGACTAATTGAGCAGCAGCAGTGGGGTACTTTTACTGTCGGTGTAATTAAAACTATTCAGAGAAGTGCAGGAAAGGCAGTGCCAATAGCATCCAATTTAAATGCCATGTGTTGTGCTCATGTGTCGCTTTGACACGGCTGGTCAACGGTAGGCTTGCATTAACATTCGAAAGCTCTGCTTTAAAGGCTAAACCTTTGCAGTTAACACTAAGAAGTTTTACCATCGACTCTTGTTACCTGTTTGGCTCAACACGGATCCACTGTGCTATAAGTTTTTGTTCTCAGTCTAAGCATTACCAGTTGGTTTGTCTGTTTAGAAGTATAACATATCTCTTCACAGCTGTGCTGACCGCACACAGATTTAGCTTACCGTCACCCAAAAATGAGTCCCAATGATCTATATGGGTGCATGTTACTGCAATATTTAATCCTTGTGCAAAAATCTTGCGATCGTTTCTTTTATTTCTGATTCTTTCTTAAATTTAAGAAACACATGCAAGCAGATATCAAAGGCAGAACTGTAAACTTTCCTCTTGCTCTTTGATTTTAAAGAGATTACTGTGATTCACTAAACATGGGTCTTAATCAGTCCTCTCTGGAGTGTCTAGTCAAGAAATGTGTCACACAGAGGAGAGATCACAGCACCCGGTTTCAGATTCACATTCCGTTTTAAAGCTGTTAATGAGCAAAGCCCCTCTTACATTAACAATCTTCACAAACTACACACAGGCTGTAGATACTTAAGGTCATGAGCTAACTTTGACTGTTTCTTTGTCTCTGTTAAAGTGATGAAGGTGGCTAGGGTATAAAATTTCTCATACCATCCATAAGTCAAAACAAATATATTTTAATTATTCATTAGCATACTGAAGCTGTTGAATGTGGCAATGGTGCCTGGTTGTATTTATTCATTTGCTACCATTATTATTCTGTGACTGTGGCTATTTTAATTCTAATTTTAGGTCAAGAGCTTTGACCTCATAGCCTCACTACAGGATTCAAAACTAAGGCAGCCCTGAGAACCCAACACACTTCAACTTGAGAAAATGCAAATAGAAAAAACACAATTAAATAAAAAATATAGATATTAATCTAATACCACATGCACAGCTTTTAGAAAACATGCTGCACATTTAGACATTACAGAAACACTCTGCAATTCCAAACGACGACAAAATGATCTCAAATGTAATACAGGTCACTGTACGTCAAGCGGTTTTGAACTGCTAACCTTTAACAAATACAAAATAATAGTTATCACTCTGTCCCAAAATGTCTCTTCAAGTCTTACACAGATGCCCATTTGTTGTTATTAACTAAATCCAACGATTTTCCAAAATTTTCCACAAACCTTCTATGGTAATGTATGAACTCCACTGAGATTGTATAACTTAATTTAGTATCAGCATCAAAGCCGATACTTCATACTGTGTTCTTAATGCAAAATGTGACCACTTGTGTAGTAGCAACATCATCTTAAATTCAAATCTTAATTTGGCTGAAAGAGCTGTTAGCTGCGGTGTGGTAATGCAGTTGCGTCTCATTTCTTTTCGCATTTCGCGTTTGAAATTAAGTTTCATTCCTTCTTTATAATCATTCACATCCATCAAAAGTTAAGACGTCCATTAGAGGTTAAAAGAGAAATCCAGATTAAACACTGAGATATTATTGATGATATTCGACTGAACTGTTCAGAGTTTGTTTACGGTCTGCTATTTTGGCAGATGTCACTGTGCATGTTCTTGTCTCAGTGTTGACCCGATTCAGCCTGCTGTCACCACAAAGCAGCTCTCGAGTCCTATACGAATTCCCTAAAAACACTTGTGCACAGAAACAATGCTCATAATGTGTGCATTCATGCAGTGTCTCACTCCATCCACTTGCACGTCATTATTGATCTTCAAATTAAAAGCCAGGTGGCCTGGACCCAAATTATCAACTGTCACCCATCACCCAACCATGGCCTGAGACAACTCGGATTCTTAAAATATGTGCTTTCGAGGTGAAATTGCACTAGCTTCACCCAGGCTTACTAACTAGCTCTGAGCCTTGTCAACTGGGAAAAGTTAAAAGCTGCAGTGTGCTCGCTCACTAAACACCACAACCACAAAGAGCTGTAAAACCATCCTGCTGCCTGACCCCTCTCCCTGTTCCCTTTCACTCAAGCTGACAGATCTGAGGGGGAAGGGCCGGTCAAGAGACTTGGACAGGGAGAAGTGGAGGGACAGTGTAGAGGAGGGGGTGATTATTCAGATGAATATCCCACAGGAAGGGAGTGAGGCACTGATGAAACACTGCTCCACATATGAGAGACAATATATAAGCTATACATATTTATATTACTTTATAAATATATGGTATATCTCCCTTTGTTAAGCATTAACAATTACTGTGTTACTCAGCTGACTGAGTTGTTTTCTTAAAAGCCAAGAATTAGATTTAAAAAAAAAATGCAAATTTCTTTCTTGATTTATTTACACATACCCATGTGACGTGAACACGAGGCTGAAATAGCTTCGCAGACTGAGGTGCAATTGTAAGGTGTGGTTTCTGCTTTGCTGCGGTTGATTACAGTTTTACGTTGTGCTTATCAAACGCTTACTCTTTAAAGGACTAGAGACAAGACAGCTCCTAGTATTTCCGAAATCAATTGACAGACCGTCCGTGCAAGTTCCTACAGTCTAAGGGCAGAGCTATAGAAGTAAAAGCCAGCTATATAATTGATGAAGTAACAATCCATGAATATAATCAATGGTATTTTGTTGTGGCTGTGTGGGCTAGACTACAAGTTGTCTTTTCTATTGTCTCATTTAGATCTCAGGTTATTTTATGTTCAATATAACTGTATTGTAATAATTATTATGGTCTTGTGTCTTGGATCCTCCCAAGGTTTCTTATTTTTATTTTAAGTAGGGTTGGGCGGTACGATGGTATTTCAGTATAATGCGGTATTAAAAATGGTGATGCACCAAAGTTCTGCTTTATATCTACAATGAACACTGGGACTTTAAGACATTCCTCTCATTCATAATAAAACCAGGTTTATATTTGACTCATTGCAACTAGCGCGAGGGTGTGCAAACCAAAAAATGATGCTTCACGTTCACAATGGTCAATTTTAAGAGAGCCGGTGCTGAAACGGGGTATTTCTCTGAACAGGGGTATTGAACTGGTCTGACTAAATAAACCTGTTCATTTTTCTGGTAAAAACACTGAATAAATGTCTAATCTGCTCTTCTTTATTAAACTATAACGCTGGTTTATTCCCACTGTTTTGAGTGAATGTTGTGATCACACTCTCTTTTTAGGACCTGTTATTTATTCTTCTGTTTTGTGTGAACATGTGATCAGAGAGACATTATCATGGTTATAATAACAGATAAATGTTATATGTTTAAATGTATAAAAATGTCATTGATAGATTTGATACTGTTTGGTTTGAAATATGTATTAGAATTTAGATTAATTATTATTAACGTTTGACACTGTTTCTGTTTTTTGTAACGAAAGGTGAATACTGTAAACCAAAACCCCTCCCCAACCCCCTCCCCCCAAACGATACCGCCACATTATCTAAAGACGGTATGACGGTATGAAAAACATCAATACCGCCCAACTCCATAATTTTAAGGGCTGCTTGACCCTTGACCTGCTTGTTTTTGTTCTATTGTATTTTGTTCAAGGTCCAATTTCCCTAAAGTACTGCAAAGTTTACATCTTCAATGTGAGACTACCCTGAGCTTTTAAAAAGCTGTCTTGTGTCATGATGTAGTCTCATTGCTTAGTTTAAAACTCATTACAGACACAAAAAGCTAATAGTAAGTGTAAGTTCAGTACAACACTGAATTGATAAATAACTGGATTTTGCATTTTCTCATCCATTAGATTGTTGGTCACTGTTTATACTGTGAACGTGCCTGATGTCTGATAGAACAAAAAGTACACATAAATGTAGGACACCATAATGCCTGTGATATTTCTTGTAACTTGGCAACAAAAGCTTGCAGAGAGTTGGCTAGATTACTATGAGGATGATGGCTGTGAATCAGCTTCGTTTTTGATGCTCAGATATCAATAATATACATTCAAACATTGTTTAAGAGACATATAGTATAACAAATGGCTCTTAAAGTCACTCTTATAGTCACTTCTATTACCCATGTCCTCATCCTGCAGCCACATCTCTCAACTCTTCTGTAACTTTTTTTAAGCAGCCATGTTTGTCATGTGGTACTTAAGTGTATGTGGGAGGGTACCTGTGAGTGGCACAGCTCCCCCGGTCTGTGCGCTCGGTTGGCCGTTTGTAAGTTGATGGGGGACGTCTGCAGCGCGTCAGAGTTCGCCGCCTTTTGTCCGTTAATGTGTGCAGTCACCATGGAAACAGGTGCCTTGGCTGGCACCACAGAGATGGCGATGCTCTGGCTGGGAGTCTTGATGAGGGAGAGCGGCTTGGCCGGCGTCCCCACAGGACAACTTCTTACAGCTATCTTCTGTCACACACAAAAAGAGGGGTGGAGAGTGAGAGAGGTTGTGGAAGAAAGGGAAAAAGTACCACCCCCGAATCCCCATATCTGCAGCACAACCAGAGGTACATAAAGGAGCCAAAGGTCAAAAATGAAAACACAAAAAAACAGAGTGTCCTCAATCGGCAGAGGAGTGGAAAGCCACTAAAACACTTCAGAGTTAATCTACTGCTCTACTTCTTAGTGCCTCAGCTTACGCTGGTTTTTTTTTTTTTATGAAAGCTGACATCCACTGCAGGCTTTACACCACATTTCTGTGAGTCTGCAAACATGCATTTGCAAAATCGAACCATTTAAGTTTCATAATTCGGATGATGAAACAAACCATTTAGCACATCATGAACAACAGGACTTGTGTCTCATTTGACCATGTATGAGGTATGAATTTACAGACAGAAATTAGTATGGGAATTTAAGACTTCGAACATCTGATATGTAAATTCCGGCCTGTTTTTATTTGTTTACTGATTTATTCAGCCACATTTCTTCACCTGTTCTGAAAACCAGAAAATGAAATAGCACATTCTGCCCTTTGCTTTGTCCTTGAAAACAAAACCAGCACAAACTACATGTGTAGTCTATTGCTTCACTGAAAGCCTACTTGTCTCACAAGCTACAGATCTGTCCTAATCGTGTCCTTCTCTCCTCCATATCTCTTTCTTGCTCGCTCCTGTCTTTCACTCCACCCACTACTCTAAAGGAACAAAAAAAAAGAGAAAACAATCCAAAGCAGAGATAAGTACAGTTCACACTCCCACCACTGAGAGAGGAGGCACACTAAATATTTTATATTCTATTCCACTGCCCATGTCTTTTCTCTCTTTGCCTTTTATCGTTTTCTATGAACTGTGTAGATGGGGGAAGGGGGAGAGGGGGATTTCATATTTAGCCATTTCAGCATGGGAGGCCATTTCACTTACTCTCCTGCTCCCTGTTCACTTGGCCAGCCTTGAAAAAAGTAAATGAACATATTCAGTGTGTCCTTCAAGTGCTGCCTCTTCTTCTGTTGCTAATAATACTCACTGGCTGAGTTACAAATCTAAAAGAGCTTCCGTAATGATGAGAAAGTCATGTTGGGTGTAATGATATTCCAGGGTACATGCACAATCCAGTAGACTCTTCATGTTATTTTAAACGCGTCACTCCTTTAAAGATATATCATGTTTCTCAGGCACTGGTCTGCACCATATTACATCAGGCTTGGAGACGGGGCTGGGAAAATACTCTGTTTGCATTGAAGCAGAGCAAAAATAAATAAACAAGTAGACCAAATTGATTAGATTCAGCTTGCATTTTTTTTCCAGAGTGTGTGTGCAGCAGGGAGGCAATGCTCAATGCCTTCACAGCTTGGTGGACTCACAATTACCTAGGCTGAGTGCAGAGGGTCTTGTGTACACACACACACACACACACACACACACACACTGACAGCCCCATTCAGTGAAAGAAAATAGCAGAATGCTTGAGATTCATTTAGAAGCCTCTGCTTTCCCCCCTGCATGCCTAATCAGGAGAGGAGCTTCTGTTGTGTCTTATAGCGGGGGATCAGGCAGCCAGGGCAGCCCAGTGCACTCTGAATTTATGGGATCAGGGAACTCAGACTGTAGAGGAGGGATGTGGATTGGGGAGGGGGGGGGGGTGATGAGATCCTGGAGGTGACAAGGGAAAGTGATGGTGGTAGTGGTGGTGCTGGGGGGTATTATATGGAGCCAAACAGAGCTTCAGATCTCGGAGAAAACTAAATTCTTGCTTTGCACCAGAATCCGCACTAATCAGCATGACCTACAAGAATTTTTTTTTTAAGTAACACACCAGGGTGCTTTCCATCCCTCTCCCCTTTCTCAGCTTACTCCACCTCTCTTTCTAGCATTCACTTTCTCCTGCAGTTAAAGAGGATGGAAAAGTAGATGCTCAATGTAATGAAAGCAGCATGTTCATGGCAAGTTTCATATGGTTTCAGACACGTAAACCCTGTTTGTTATGGTTCTAACTGTACATAATGCTATTTTTTATAACTGCTATTATATATATTACATATTTATATCATCCATTACCTGATTTGTGCTACCACCGGTCTCCTTTGTGTTGAAGGTTCTTTGTTTTTTTTCATGTTGTAATAGATGAGAAAAGCATCAGAGGATTAGATACAAAAGAACAGAAGACTGATGAAACTATTCATACAGAGATGGTGAACTCTTGACAGACATGAGCAGTCATTTCCATGATTCTCTGTAATATAGTACCCAGCTGTGAGCTTGATTTACACACACTCTCCAGCTCTTAGAGCTTTCTCTGTGCACTGAAGTAGATCTTGCCCTATAATCCTATCACTTTGAATAACAGAATCGACTCCTCTCGTTCTCTTACAACTCTTTGCTTGAGGATTTATTTTTTTTTCATCCCTGTTTCCTTTCTGCCTTTTGCTACACTTAATGAGCGCTGATGCTCTGCAGTATGTGTGTGTTGTTGTTTTTTCTGAAGGGCAGCTCAAAGGAGAGACCTTGCTTTGCTTCCCTACACACTGTGCTTAGTTGTAGATGGAGTGAAATGGCTAACCACCGGAAGTTAATTCTCCGAGATTCAGCACACGGATGAATTAAAACCGAGGGAAGAAAAAAGTTTTGACCAGGGTCTATTAAAAATGCTAATATCCCAGCATGTCCTAGAAACACACAAAGGCCTGCTGTTTGTCAAGTTACGGCGTGAATGAAGGTTCGTTTGCTTGGTGTTATTTATTAATGTCCTCACAATGTGTGTGGTAGTCAGCATTGTTCATGGTAATCAATGTAATCCACAGGCAACCTTAGCACCAGCTTGCATCTGGCCCAATGTCTCTATTTGTTCATCCCAGCACATCTCTGATTGTCTCAAAGGTCACCTATTTCAGTATCCCTTTATACACTCGTATACACTCTTATGCACTCTCAATGATAAACACAAAATTGAACAAAATGAGAGAGAAAATGGGGAAAAGAACTGTTAAAAAGGTCCATTCATCTCAGTGTTGTGAGCTGCTTTTCTTTTTTTTTTAAGAATAATTACAAAATGCGATCCTTACCCCCCCCCCCAGCTTTTGACTATTTACCTTGCACACTATGTGCACCTCACTACCCTGCTGCACTACGGCTATAGGCGAGCTGCCAAGCCACACTGTTCCGCTTCACCCAGGATCAGAGGCGTGTTTACGAAGAGAAGACTTAATTGGTCATATTATGCCATTAGGAGCCCTTCAGTGTGGACTCTAAAGCTGAAAGAGGCCTCCGTTAATGTATACAAAGTGTGAAGTGCGACACCAGGCGATAACAACACCGCCTCCGAGGCTATAATTGCCCTACGGAGCTGTCAGCTTTAAAGTTGATGCAAAATAACAAGGAAATTGCTGTCTTTCAGGAAAACAAATGGCAAGGGTAGATTCTAAGTCAGACATATCATTATGACTTGTGCCATTATTACATGGACACGGTCCAACAAATAAATCAATCATCTATGCTTAAAATAATTGCACAATGCAGGTTTTTTTTTTGGTAACGTGTGCACTGTTGTAACACTTCTTGACAAACCCACAACATAAAAGGACTACTTCCCAGCATGAATGTGGCAGTTGGACCCAATCAAAATGCACACCGCAGGCAGGTGTTGTTATGGTGATCACTGTGAGGAACAGGCAATCGGAGTGTGTGTGTGTGTGTGTGTGGAAATAGGAAGAAAGGGTGACTGTCAGCTTCTCTCATAACCCTGACATTGCCGTGTGTAGTTGCAGGATACCAAGGAACAGACATGGGCGATGATGGATGCCTCCTATTAGAAGTGTGCTTAGACTAAATTCAGTTCCAGCAGTTAGAAGTGGTGCCTTTAGGAATCGTTTTATGCCATCTCCCATTTTTTCTCGATTCAAAACATGAATCAACCTTCCTCCCTATTTCCTTTTGTCAATGGTCATGATGCTGCTGCCTTTTCATTTCTGGTGCTAATGATTAACAGACTGTGTTGATTTAACGGAAGAGGAAAACGTCTCCGATGTCAGCCCAATCTTCTGGAAGTGCTTGCGCTAATGTCTCTTTGAGTGCCTGATGATTTATTCGAGTAATCCATGACTCCTATCAAAAAAAAAAAGCCTGAATATCAGAATTAGCTTGCCATTGAACTCCAAGGTCTGGACTGAAGTGTTCATTCAAAGTGGGTAAAATCCCTGATCCTGCGGCCATTCGAAAGTTAGTGGTGACATTGGCAGCATGTGAGATGAGTGACAGCTTGGTGAGGACGTTCACGGGTTCTTGAGCAAAAGTGTGTGTAGAATAACTAAAACAGCAAGGTGAAAAGACAAAGTAAAGACGAAGTAAAAAATAGACAACAATGTACAACACCTTTTAGGTATCTAATGAAAAAAAAGGGGGTAACTTGTCATATGATGCCAAATAATTCTAAACACATAAACGTGTAAAATGAATGAAGCAATTTGGAGGTGTTGTTTGTGGGTTAGTTAAAAAAAAAACAAAAAAAACCCCCTCATTTAGGGGCATCCGTCATCTCTGTACACCAATTAACACTAAGATATTACTCTTTCCGATTGAGTTATTTAATGTACTGGAGTAAATTTAGAGAGTAACTTCATCATGTCAGATTGTTTTAGTATTGGGCAGTAATGGTTTATGATATTAATGACTCTCTCTAATGGTGGGGTGACTGAAATTAAACTTAGGGGGGGGGGGGGACTCCCTCCCTACCTCCCTCCCTCCCGCATAGCCATGAGTGTATGGATCACTGCACCCATCGACGACTGCCATAGAAAAGATGCGTTATCATCAAGGCCTCAACGTGACAATCAAATACCAGCAGCTGCTTGGACAGTGTGTGAACAACAACGCGCACCCTGTTTGTCTCTAGTGGAAGCCATCTCTAAAGCAGGGCCTTGAATCAAGGTGCTTCCATAAGGGAAAGAGATAATCCAGGGGTGTGTGTGTGTGTGTTTGTGTGTGTGTGTGTGTTTTTGGCCGAGCCTTTTGAATGGGTACCAAGTTCCTTATGCCAATCTCTGGGCTCTAGGCCAGCCTTCCATGCACCCTGGTGTCTGGATGCCAGGGTATCGTATGGTGGAAATCAATCAACACATGATAAAATGTAACTATAAGCAAAAAAGTGAGTCCGACATTAACGAGTGTGTTCGTGCTAGCGTATGCAACTCCAAGTTCCTGTTGTTGAGCGAAGCCAAAACAAAAGAAGGGTGCTGTATTTACACCTGGCATTTGACAGACGCCATATTTCCAGGAAACCTTGTCCCGAGTAGGGTGCAGCTGAAACTGTGTGCGTAACAACAAGCGCGCCCATCTGGTGCAAGAAATGAACCTGACAAGCAACCTTGTATCACAGAAGCCGTTTGCTGAGCTGACATCTTATTCCACTTGAGCAATAATGCATCTTTAATCAACCTTATATTAAAATATTCAAAAACAACCGACCGCATTTGCGAGAACATCGCTTTAATGTTTACTTTATCTTCTGAGAAGTGTTAACACTGGTGTGGGGGGGGGTTATATTAATATTATTATCACTGCTGCTATGGTAACAATTAAAACCCATCCTGAATTCACTCAGATGCATAAAAAGCTGCACTGGCCCTGAAAACCAGAGACAACAACAGCCTTGAGCATTATGCGAGTCAGTGAAGGAGTGATAAGAATGAATATAGCTTCTTTGGCATTGTTTAGCTCCACGTCATACAGATCCTTCATTACAGTACTTCAGAAATAGCAAATGCCACCACTGTCCACTAAAGCTTCTGATGCGAGCGTCTAAATTAAATCCCGCCTAGCTGATTTCTTTCTACAGAAAACAATTTGATATCGTGGCCGCTGCCCGTCACGCCATCTGTAGACAATAAATCCATTTAAATGCAAATTATACAAGCCTGAGGTCTAATTTTCCTTCCTCTGACTATGAACTCATTGGAATGCGCCACATTAATGTATGAGGGAAAAGGTGCTTTGTTATTTGGCAAGAGTGGTGCACTAGCAGAACTTTATGCACAGGCAAAATTAATATGTGCTTTTGTTTCATTGTGAGCTAATTTATTGCATTTTGGTGGGACGATTTTTAAAAAGTACAAAGAAATGCTTTTCACTGTCTGGCACAAAGCTAGAACAGTCTAGCTGAAAATGGCTGTCTCTTTCTCTGTGACGTTCATATATAAGAAAACACAAACCATGGCTCAGAGTTGAGCAAGAATATTCTAATAGGCTAATGGAGTAATCCTCACATTTAAGGATGACTAGTTTGTAGTTATTTTCAGGAAATCTGCAGGGAGTTATTAAATGAGATTACTGGCTTCTTGTCCCATTAATTTCCATGCAAAAGTTCATTATGTTCCAAAGCAAAGCAAATCACGAGAAGAAAAAAAAAGAGATCATGCTGGAAACAGACACATTCATTATTTTGTGTGTTATTTAACATTAAGCAGATAATTAAATTTGTTTTTGGGTGTTGTTTAAGAAACGTTTTTGATTTTCGTTTTGTGTGAGGAATAGTAAGCCTAGCAAAACGCAACGTTAACGGACTTTTCCGGCATTTTTAGCAAACATTCCGCATCAAATATGTTATAACTCTGTATAACCCAACACACCGATGTGTGTATGTGTCTGATTCAGCCTTGTGGAGAGAAGCTACGACATGTGCCCTGCTGTGACACATTATTCTCATCACAGACACTAGTTTCTCAGACTAGAGTGATTCTCCTGATCTCCTGACTTTAATTCCTCTTCGCTTCCCCGAGTGAGATACTCCCCTCTGCTTATTACAGTCAGATCGTCACATCTCATATCTGTCAAGCACGGGAGCTTCCATCAAGCGTGTGTGCGTGGGTGTGCCGAGAATGCAGACCATTACCGAAGCGTTTGAAATATAAATAACAAATGTCAATGAGCCCAAATCCAAATTTCAACGGTCCATTAAGCCTTCATGTATTTTAGCAAACAACTAATAAGCAATAAAAGTATTTTTAAACCGGTGGCCTTTCCTATGAGAACAGAATGTTATAACATTGTTATGCTTAACTGCTGCTTATAGTTCTCAAAGCACTTAATGCATCTCCAGTGTAGTCACTGTGAAGCCTTCCCTCCTGCTTAGTCAGAGCTTCATTACAAGAGACCCCGCCTGTTTCCTGTCATCTCCCATCATCTTCAAGCAGAGGAGAGTCCACAAAACCAGGAAGTACCACAGTGCACCAGGTGCTGCAAATCCCACGACACACTCGGAGAGGGCTCGCCGCTCTAAGAATATATTAACTCCTTTTAATCTGCCGCTTTTTAAAACTGCTTTTTTATGACATGGTTACTGTAGTGCAGCATTTAGATCACGGCAGTTTCATACTATTCACGTAGTAACTTACAATACATTCGTAGTCCACGGTAGAACTGCATACTGCATACTGCATAGTGCATACTGTGCTTGCACACAGAGGAATGTGACCTTCGCATTTAATCTGTGCTGTGAAACACAGACACACTAGTGAACACTAGGGGGCAGTGAACACACTTGCCCGGAGTGGGAGGGCAGGCCTAAACCACGGCGCCTGGGGGGAATTGGGTGCCTTGCTCAAGGGCACATCAGTCGTGTCTTGCCCTGTGCAGGGATCGAAAATTCCGGTCACGAGACCGATTCCCTAACCACTAGGCCGTGGCTGCCCACCATGGCAGTGTTGTGCATTTATAACAATGACTGGATGTAGTAATATTTAGAGGTAACAGTGGCAGTGAGGTATATTGATGCTTTTAAAATTCAAAATCCAGAACTATTTGTACCCTGGCTGATAACCTTTGTCTGTTTTTCATCACATGAAAGTGTCTGTGAATGTAGGATGTCTGTAGAAGGATGATGACCAGTGACTGGCATGAGCAGCAAAATATTTTTTTTGTGACATAAAATGAAAACAACAATGAAATAGTTTATTTAATATTAAAATGTGTGTGGTGGTGTATCCCTCATGGGGTGAACTATTAGAATGAGCAACAGTGAGTGTGTTGGCCTGCAGCAGTAACAGCGAGTGATTAAAATGAAATGTAGCAATCATAGCAAACCTTCTAAGACGATAGTCAAATATATCAAAAACACAAGGAGCTTAAACTCAGAACTCAACCTTTTGGCTGTGTAGGGTACACACACATTCTACACTGATAGCACTGTGCTGTGTTGTCTGGTAGAAAAGCAACCCTTCTTAGCTAGTGCTTCCTACGTGATAATCGTGTGATAATTTCTAAGTGATAAACAGATTTGTTAGTGGGATGTAATACACTGTTGGGGAAAAAAAATACAGATGACAAATCAGTCCAGCACTTGTGTATATATGTTAAGCTAAACAGGACAGAAACAACAGAAAATTCCTGCAACGCCTTTGTCCTAAAACTCTATGCTATTCTGAAACTGGATGGAGCTTAATAAAGACATCAGTAATCCTGCAACAAATTCATACTGTATCTGCACTGAAGGGTGGAGGGCTCCAAATGAACCGAGCTGGTCCCTGTGGGCCTGTGGATGTGAAGAGCCTAGAAACGACAGGCTCGTGCCTATGAAAACATAATCAGGGCCACACTTAGCTTAGCTTCAGAACAGCACGTTGGAGGTCAGTGCCCTCCCCGGCATTGGAAATTGCGTCTGGCCGAGCCAGGGCCCACAGACGTCCGCTAATGCATGCAAACAAGGTCTGAAGGGCCCTCGGTGCCATCAAACATTCAGCAGTTAAACCTGATGCATTTTACATTCTCCTCTTTCTTGCAAGACACTACACTTGTGCTTCATCCTCCAACTGCTCATCAGGGGCCCAGAACCAAAGACAAAGAAGAAAAAACTGAGGTATTTGGCAGCTATGTCACGTTAATGATTGACAGCAGGATTGTTCTGCTGCTATACTTTGAGCACTGCATGTGACTGCCAGTATCGACTTCAAATTCTAGCAGGCAAGACACATACAAGTCATATTTCCCTGAACACACTTCTCCTACACCTTCGCTCTTATCCACCTCTCACTCTCTCCTCTATCCGTCCATCTCTCCTCGCTGATACATTAAATGCAGCCCCCAGGCAAATATGAAGTGAGACTGGATGGAGTCTGACTGGATTTCTTTAGCTCCATATTACTCCCTGTACGATGTAGCCTAATACAACCGCAATGTCAAGTCATTTAGCAGCATGACATTATATTGTCAAAAATATGGTTTTTTTTTTACCTTATCCAGGCCTTAAAAGTGTATCATCATCGTAGCAGAAATAAATTGCTGCCCCTGTTATCAGTACAGCCTGTAAAATAAGCACGAATGGTTCTGTTGCTTTGACTGTGCACTGGGGCTTTTACTATCGTGCTGCAATAGGAGTAACTCTGAAGGGAGCGATATGGAATCTGCAGCCTCTGACATAATGAGGACATTTATTTGCTCACCTTCGTCCTCGGCCGGGCCCGGCCTGGGGAGACTGGAGCCCGCTGTGGAGCCTATTGACTCACCATGGCAACAATCAGCGACCACAGAAAGGTCAAATTCTCTATATGAAGTGAACGGCATGAGTGGAGCTATAGAGCAACGGAGACGGTGATCATTCTCGGTGTTGCCTCCTAAAGGGAAGTAATAAGGAGTAGAGAAATGGCAGAAGCTCTGTGCACGGGTCATTATATGTGGTATTAATTACTGTCTGGTTAATGTCTATCATTGCCGCTTCACAAAAGTTTCATCGCCCTCGTTCTCTCGTGGGTCCACTAGTCCTCTTTGTATTTTTGCAGCAGAATGCCTGATCCATGTTTTATGTGTGGCAGCAGTGTTTTCACTACAAGCCGTGAGGCCTGAGGGTTTTGGGATGGGATCTGCAGGCCTGAAGCACAGTAATAATCCCTAGTGTGGTCCAGGCAAATGCCACTATTAACTTGTTTGTTCTGCAAAGACTAAGGACATCTGCTGAGAATTACAGTAGCTCAGTGCCTGACTCTGTCGTGCCATCATCAACCAAATAAGGACTTTTGTCATTCCGAAAGCTTTTATTATGGTTTGAATTCATCAGACTCATGGTGGCTGATTATACATCTAATTTTATAGCACCCTCAGGATACAGTGATCAATACTCACAAATATCTTTTCCGCACACTGAGATGAAACAAGATGAGGGCTTTACTGTATGTGATTAATACAAAGCGAAGCAAAAGTCCATCTTTTAGATGAACAGGGCTAAGTCTTCAGCCTGCTGCTGAACCGTGTAACTTATCCACTGTTTTTAGAAGAAGATGTCAGTGCGTGACATTCTCAGTAGCAGTTAAAGAGTTCAGCCAGTCTTTTATTGCTGTGTTGTACTGCACGGATTGTCTGCCTCTATCCACTCTATATCGCTGTGTTATGGCTCCTGTGGGAGCAAGGCCTCTAAGGCATGAGGGGACTGGAAGGACAGGAGAGTTGGGGGAGAGAGAGAGTGACTGAGAGAGAGAGAGAGAGAGAGAGAGAGAGAGAGAGGAAGGGAGGGAGGGAAGGGATGAGAGTGAAATGGGACAGCTGGCACGCTCTGATAGGAGGGGGAGGGGAGTTGAGGGGGTTGCCTGTGCAAGCAGCAGGCTTTGGGACGAGAGAGAGGGAGGGAGGGCGAGATCGCTTTTTTGTGGTGGAGAGAGGCCAGCAGATGGACTCCTCCAAACAATAGAGCAGGGACAGATGCAGCTACAAAGATGCAGCCACACAGAGACGAGTGCTTCCCTTGTACTCGAGTGCACCAGCACCCAGCAGGACATGATGGAGGTGCTGCAACTCCACACACACACACACACACACACACACACACACACACACACACACACACACACACACACATTCTTTCTCTAAGAGAGGCTTTACTCCTTTAAGAGAGGCAAGAAGGAGGAGCTACTATGCAACAGGGCACCACAAAGAAACAAACAAAAGAGCATGGGTTGTAACTTTCTTATGCCACCCCTAGAGCCCTCATTTATTAACAAAGCCCTGTGGACAGCCGGTAAATCCCCAACTAGCTCTTAATCCCGAGCTCCAGCCATCATCTGTCATGAATAAACAACCAGATCAGCAGGCAGTTTGAATTACCTCTACTGCATTAGGCCGTTTCAGCATTACCACAGCAGTAGACAATGTACTCAGGATCTCTGCAGGTGTGAATCTTTTTTCTGCTTCTTTCTATTAAACTTGTCTCACTAGAGACTGGGTGGGAATGATAAAACTGGTATTCTCTCCAAGCAGTCCAGTTTTGCAATGGCAATAAAAAGACATGTCCCGTATCAGAGTCATAAAAGGCATTTTTCATATAAATGGTAAAACTTCCTGTGTAAACCCTGAGGTTAGTGGAGACAAAAGGATCTCCCTGCCTCTGTTCCCTGTGCCTGAGGCATTGAGATGGTGCTTCGTCTCATTGTAATAGAACAGGTCTGAGGGGGGGGGGGGGGGGGGGGCGGGGGGGGGGGGGGGGGGGGGGGGGGGGGGGGGGGGGCAGAACCAGCAGCAACGCTGGTGACTGAATGTGACTGAATGTGCTGGTTAGTTATTTAGAGAAAGACCACAGCTGAAGTTGAATTGGCTGCTAAAGAAACTGTAGTGTGTTTAATGTTAAATTATTGATGAATCCTTGGTCAACCATTCAAAATCAGTAAAGTGCTCCAAAGTATAAGTTATTACAATTATACATAATTTCACTATGATATTCAGAAACAAAGATTTTCGCAATGGATAATAGAGCAAAATAAGGAGTCTTCTGCCTATGGCTGAGACTAAAATATCCAGATAGGCTACTCTGAAAAAGACTTGCTGCACTTTTTATCACTTCGGTTTGTTTGTTAAGTCTGAATCAGAGCAAAGCTGATTTGGTTTTCTTGCTCTTTGGCTTGGCTTGACTTGTTGAATTTATTTCACCACAAATAATGTGCATACTGAAAACAATCCAAAAAGCAAATAAAGATAACTGAGCGGTGTGTAGGACTGAAAGCATATTCACAAAACTCCATATTCATTAGTGTAGATAAATAAACCTTTCCCAAAAGCGTACAGAAACTCTAAAAATCAATATCAGCATGGACAACACAGAATGCTCAAGAAATCACAAGGTAATTATATATTTGTTTTGACTTTTTGCCTTGTCAATCGAAATACACAGAACACATGGCATTTCTGCAAGGCCCAGTTTAACTGAGACACCAGCCGGTTTGACTCACTTCCTGCAGTTAGGTCAGTCCCGAATCCAATCACTTCTTTATTGTGCAGGTTGGTTTTCCACCCCTGAGTAAATTTACCGTGTTCATACCCCGTGAAACGGACCACGCTATATATGTGACAGCACCCTTTGGAACACACAAATCGACATAAAAAGCAGCGGAACAGTGTGTGGCTCCGTTTGTGCATTCACCATTTAATTAGTCAGAGTCTTCAGAGCTGTAAAAAGAAATTTGGCAGATGGAAAAAGTGGGCCTTGACTCAGTGAACCTGTGAGATCTGAGATAAGACCCTACAACATGGTGCTCCAGTTGCATTGTAAGTCTTAATTAAGTCCCTATGTAGCCATACATTACAGCCTTTCTGTCTCCTCCTCTCCTCACCTCTGTTTTATTAATAGACAAGTCTAATGACTCCCATAGTAGATGCTCTTTCTTTTATTATTATTATTATTATTATTATTATTATTATTATTATTATTACAGCCTTTGCTCTTAATCAGTATGTGAAGCACACCTGAGCTGATTGATTGCTGCTCAGCTTTTCTCATGTTTGTGCTGGGTTCTTTAAGAACACCTGCACTGTAGTTCGGTGCTGCCAACTGCTCAGCAACACATTTGAGACGCTGGCAGCAGCAGGAAGTGAAATAGTCTTGCTTTTCTCGTCTTTAGTCTTCCTCTTATTAATGTCTGATACTGAGTCGCTGTGTAGTCGCTCGCCCTCTGGACCATGACGCCAGCTTTCAATATCAGAGCATTGAACGGAGCCCGTCGGCAAATATTGACACGGAGGATTTGAATGTTCGTTTCATTCCTGGCAGAACTCGGCGTGGCGTGTTTGGATCTGCCCGAGCTCCGAGCACTTCCCAGCAAAGATGAGGAATGAGGTGTCTGATGCCCGATGTCTTTGCAGGGGCTTGCCAGGAGCATGGAGAGTTTATTGGTATCCCAATGTGTAGCTGCAAGAGTAAAACACCGCCGCCACCCTGCTAGCACACGCTCCAGAACAAATGATTATTCTGTGGTCTCAGTCCCTCCTGTTAAAACCTGTCCTTCACCAGTACTTGTGTCAGATCTGGTTTGTCTAGTGGACTAGCGAAGCGTCAATGCGATTATTTGTAGATATTCGTAGATTCCAACTTTTTTTTTTCATATTCTCGTTATTTTGACCCATGGTTAAAGTCCTATGTATTACTTAAAAACAAAACAGCTCTCTATATTTAAAGCTGTACATCTCCATGGTCGATATCAACAATTTGAGTGGCTGCGAACGGACTGACACCAATCTCACAACAAACACACATCCATCAGCAAAACAACACTTAGAAGCAGGTTATGTTTAAGCTCTGCCTTTACCCATATACCAAACAGGCAGCATGGACCATCCTGTGCTCTAGTACCCACTTCACAATCCCTCATCCACATGCTCTTCTGTCCCTTAAGAGGAGGCCTGTAGTGCACATGAAAACACCTAGTCCCTTTCTGTGTGCCGTTATTGCTCATCCACAATCGCTTTAAATTAGATCTCCGAGTCAATAGCACGATTCAATATTTAATTTGCTCATAGCAGGTGGCAATTTAGTGCCAGGCATAGCCACCTCTTTCTCAGTGACAAACAGGGATACTGAAGTACAAGAGCCTTCGTGTTGCAGCCTGCCCGGGACAAGGTGAACGGACACTCAATACAAACCAAGGGGGCCAGAGAGGCTCCCACAAAGGCCATTAATTGTTGTCAGACAACAGGAACAGAGGAAATCGACATGGGGGAAGATAGGAGGGGCGAGAAAGAGAGAGGGAACTCAGAGACGGTGCGACGAGACAGGCCCTGTGCTTCAGTGAACTAGGGCCATCGCACTTCTCTGCATGCACTAGCACGCTCCAGAGAATCGTTTAACAACTTCACTTTGTGCCTTCCGATGACTCTCTCTATTTATCGTCCTCCTTAGCTGTGCCTAATGATGCCTTTGGGAGGAAACAAAGAAAGGTGTTTCACACTTCAGACAGTCATTACGCCGCTCACAAAGGATCTCGATAATGCAAAGGCAAAGCTTTCCAACACATCTGAGTTTAAAGTGACAAAATTACAAACCTGCTAAGGGATTGTGGGTGCAGCAGAACTATATGAACGTATACTTCTAAAAGCAAGCCAACGCCTGTTTAGTCATTTTGCAGTCGCTGTTAACTAGCTGGCACAATGCCGTGATTCACAGCATAAAACGTCGCCTGGAGTGTTCTAGTCGGTGACAAATCCAAAGCCTATATAAAGACAGCAAGATCTCGGTTTATATGCTTAGATTTGCAGGTCAAGCATCTCAAAGTTAAAAACTGTATTTAAAGCTTTTAATGGACTTCTGCATATACACAACCTAGTATAGAGTCTATATATAGTTATATTCTTAGATACACAGATAAAAAAGAAGAAAAAAAACTAGGTCCTCCACTTACAATTCACAGAGCAGACACCACTTTTAAGCTCCAAAAAACCTCATTATGCCATCATGTTGATAAAAGGTTGTCACACTGGGATGCTGAAACGAATCTGCAAAAAGGATTCTGGCTGACATTGTGCTATCAGCATGGTAGTCCATAGACAACAACACAAAATGCAAATATATCCATTTACAGGACAACCTGTAATAGGAAACAAAAAAAAAAAACGACCTCAATTACACACACGGATTCAGAGCAACAATTACGCACCTATCATGAAGCACACTGTTTTAATTGTTTTTTTTTCTGTATTTCTTTCGAACATCCTTGGGTTGGGTAAGGGAAATTGTCAAGGTTGGATATATAAACCTGCCACCAAACAAGAGTGGAAATTGACTCACACCACATAATGAATTGTAGCTCCTGCTGACACGTAATGAATTGAAGACCTAATGAAGTGCCTTTCTCCACCATGCCTTTGTCACACCTTTTGAAAGCAGCACAGAAGCTATTTACATGTGGCACATTTTCCTGGTCCATAGAAACGCTTCCCGCCCCGTCAAATCAGACAGAGACAGACTGGTAACTGTGTTTTATAACCTTGCGGAATAATCACCAAATGCCAGTTTTGCTGCTTGAAAATTCTATTTGAATCTCAGGCTTCATAAAATGGAGGAGATATTTACTTTCACTACCTGTTTAAGCGGTTCCTCTACCATTACGGACTGACATTTGTCGTATTTAAAATATATCTGCTCACGTACCATGCTTGTCTTTCGAGCAATATTTATACCTGTTGCTGTTGTAATCTCATGCCTATATACACATGGCAGTATCCTGGGAGTCGTGTGAGAAAAAATTGGAAAACGAATATATTGTCACTTGAATCAAGTCTAATGGAATGTGTGTATATTCATTGTGTGTGTGAGAGAGAAAGAGAGACAGACAGAGAGAGAGAGAGAGAGAGAGAGAGAGAGAGAGAGAGAGAGAGAGAGAGCGTGGAGGAGTAAGGAAAAGATGGATAAATATGACAAGCTTCATTTTGTATGCATTGCTTTCCTCACTAGGGAAATTTATAAGCTGAAATGCTGATAGTTTTCAAATCAGTCAGATTGGAAACAGAGACCTGCAGCATCAGAGAGATCACTCTTCTCTAAAGCTGCAGCATCTTTCAGCACTGACGCTGTCTGTATCGTTCATACCCTACAGCACTTTAGAGTTCAGCTTCACCTGCGTTGATTTTGACCTGCATTAGTGCATATGATCGTTGCAGTTTCTTTCGACGTATCTGTGGACTGGGTTACGCAGGTTAGCGCTGGAGCGGTCACCGAGGACGTACGCTCTATCAGACTCACTGCACTTATTCATACTGTTGTCTCATCACATTCAGCTGTGACTCAGATAATGTCTAACACACCAAACAGACAAGAACCTGCCGTGTAAAAATCAAGGATGTACTTGGTCGCGGCTTGTAAAAGGGCAGCACCAAAATTGAATACTACTTAAACTACGGCTAGGGTTTAACTCTTGAAAGCCATCAAAAGCCCTGTTCCAGGAGCTATCAGCAGAGCTCAATCAGTAGCTCGGGGACCCAGTCTTGTAGTCATTTGTTAGAGGACAAGTTGATTTAAAAAAAAAGCATTTATCTGGTGTGTATGATTAAACCTAATGACATTCATGTTAGTGTGATGCACCTCAGTGCACTAACTATAGCTTGTGCTTCAAAATGGAACGGTTCACACTAGGCGGATTAACTCGTGTACACACATGGCATTCAAATGACATCTTTTTTTATAGCAGGTTCGTGATAACGCCTTCTCATAGCCAAAATGTTGGATTAAAAACCTGCTGACATTTAGTTGAGGATGCAAACATGATGTGCTGTTTGTGCTACCTGTCATTTCAAATCATTTACACTAGTTATAACTAATGGGTTAGAGCTGGGTGATAAAACGTTAACCAGATTTATCACGTATAATGTTTCCTCAGTAGAAATATAAGACCTAGTCGATAACACGTCATTAAAATTAGTTCCATCGATGATTTGACAGACACCACGAATAGCCAATGAGAATGAGAATAGTGCCGTGCCGAACCAATCACGTGGCTGAACTAGAGTTACAGCCATTTTAAGGTTTGGTTGACGTACACAGCACAGAGCCTCGACGTAGCAGAGGCTTAGCCCACTGAGGATATATACAGAATATTTATGTTTATTTATTTGTGTTTGTGTTTTCAACAATTTAAAAATGTTTGAGTCTATATAAGGAACAGGATACAGTATTGAGGTCAAGTTTTGAGATTTTGTGTTTATATCTACTTTTATTTGAAAGTTTTAATCATTTTAAGAATTAAGATTATTTTATTTATTTTGGGTTGACCAACTAATTTATTGTGTTGAAGTTTTAGACGTCAGACTTTTAGTTTTCTATTACATGTATTTTTTATTTGAATGTGACCGAGGCATTTAGTTGTCCATTTTGATAGAAAATAAACCCAATTTAACTAGAATTTGCCTTTTGATATCTTCACCTCTCGCTTAGGAGTAAATTAGAACCTTTATGTGTAACAGAAACAATGATTTGATGTATACACTGATGTATACATCGATATCGACTGATATGAAAAACAATATTGTGATAAGATTTTTTTTCCATATCGCCCAGCCCTATAATGGGTTAATGCAAACATTAATTTCTCCTCTCACATCTACAGATAAACCTGTGCTCCCTCAAGACCCAAGAAACCAACACATGGATTGTTTCCTCTGTTTTTTTGTTATTTCATCTTGTCTCCAAGATGTCTGCATGGTAAAGCTCAGCTGTTTGTCTGCACTCTTTAAAACGATAGCACAGGCCGCTGTCTGCAGGGAACACATTTGTAACGTTTGGTAAAATGTGCCAGGGCTTTTTCCTGATGAAACTCAACACATGTCTCAGGGGATCCCCCTGTCTTCCTGCTTGGGAAACATTTCCAGAGTCTCATAAGGAGGAAAAAAAAAAACACAGAACATCTCCCTGGTTCGTCGTAAATCGTGTCAGCGAGGCGAGCAGTGCTGCCTTAGGTGAGGCGTTATTAGAAAAACTGTAGGCTTGATGCGACATGGGTGATATATGAAAAGGCACCAGGAAGCTCAGAGTCGTCCCCCTGTGACAGCCGTTCTGCATGCTACCTAACACAGCCGCAGCCTCTAGCATGCCCCAACATGCTCCTTGCCAATTAGTGAGTGCGGGAAACTGTGAAAACCCAACCATAGGTGCCTTATTACTGTTTTAATGTTCTCTTAGTGTAGGAAGCTAAGCGTGTGCCTGTCTGTTTATACACTGATTTTTTTATAATTTATATCTGCATAAGCATCCTATAATTTTCATTAAAAAGTTGTAATTCTTTCTCAAGAAAATAATTTTTCAAACGTTTTTGTTCCACCGCAAGTTGTTGTGATCTTTCCAGATGAACTATTGCGGTCCTGTCACTCTTCAGTGTTAGGCCTCTGGGTGACTGTGCATATTCTGAGCACCTCTATTTTCATCTTCTCGTGGGAGCAGATGAGACGAGACGCCTGTCTCCAGGTTCATACATCCCACTTCATCTCTAGCCGTTTGCGCCAGGCCTAAATTGCCATTTCATTAGAGGAGAGCAAATGAAATCTTTTCTCTCTTTTTTTTTTTCTTTTCTTTTTTTTGTGTGTGTGTATATGTGTGTGTGTATGTGTGTGCGTAAGGTTTTGCTTGTTATGATAGCCTGGATAACAAATCACAAAAGCAATATCTGCTCGTTGTCTGCTGTCTACTCAAATACTGTCTGGGTAATCAGTCTGGAGAGATGAAGAAACCTTTCTCTGAGAAGTGACATGCATTAAAATAGCATGAAGACCCGCACTGTACACCCAGGGCCCACTCTGGCACACTGTCAGAGAGGCCTGTATTAAAAGCAGGCTTTTTCCTACTGTTTTTAAAATGTATACATGAGTGGCTCCTTGTAGTCTTTCATCATTTTCTGCACAATTTCCGAGGACAAAATGTACCATACTCCTCCAATTTTCCTAGTGCATTTGCTAACATCCATTTCCAGTGGAATGACAATTTAAAAAAAAATCAATCTCACTCTGTATTTGATTTATCTCCGGAGAAATACTTTTTAAAAGCGTCCTCTCAATGCCACGTGTCATTGCAATTGTAAAATAAATTCACAGCACGAGTGGATTACTTACACCTCAAAACAGAATATAAATTATAAATTTTAAATCTCGTTTTTGAACATAATCAGTCTAAATGCATGATCAAAACATTTTCGACCGACTCTAATTTCTCTTTTCAATACTTTCCTTTATAATAAGTTGAATCTCAGGTGCTCCTTCTTTTGAGAATACTCACTTTGTGATTGTATATTACAGACAGCCTTCATGGTGCATGTCACTGGCTTCACGCCCTGTCTTTCATTCTCATTTCATCTGGGTCACAGAGGGCTGCCTGGCTGCTCCTAGGTGGAGGAGAACCCTGATATTCCACTTCACTCACAGCATGGAGACTAACCTCCATCTCTGCTCACAGCTAACCCCTGCCTGTTTGTTCTGTGCTGTTGTAGGTTTGATCATGAGTGTGTCATGGAAAGGTGGTGTATTTATAATTTTAGGTGTAATGTGTTGTGTTGTAGTCTGGAGTCTTGTTTCAGAATACAGTGGATTTATCATTTTTATTTAACTCTACCTTTTATTTACACTGAAGGGCCAGAAAAACTGGTACACCGGTCTAATATCTGATAGGTCCCCCACGGGGCATGGACTCCACAAGCTTGCAGAAGTATTCTGTAGGCAATGAACACCATACTTCCTGCAGAATGGTCCACAGTTCAGTTATATTCCAAGGTAGCATTTTTGTGTTCCACAGCATGTTGCATGGCATCCCAGATGTGTTTGACTTGACAAAACCCCAAACTCAGATCAGTGTTCCTCTAACTAAAAATGTGTGTGGTGGTGCATCGTCCTGTTGGAAGAGGCCAAACCCATCAGAATAAATGTAAAGCACGAACTCGAACACAAACCCCATACAATTACATAATGCCTTGTCCTTAAAGAAGGAGCTCCTGATAATAACAGAGTGGAACAGAAATAACTCTTATTCTTATTTTTTCCATGTTAGAACAGCCACCCTGTGGACAGCTATCCCTAAATAATGGAGTGAACAACATACCTAAAAGAGTATAATGATTCCGCTACTGCTACAAATCATATGGGCACATGGGAAAAGCCAATTATGTATTCACAGTTGCCCAGCAGTAGGTTTCGATAGGCTGAATATATATTTTTTTTCTATCTGAGAGAAAACCACACTTCATACTGACTTTCACAAGCTGCCGACCTGCTGCACTACACACACCAGCTATGACACGGCATGGTACAAACTATTTTTTACATAACGGATCAAACGGCTTACACAGATAACTGAATATGTTTTTGAATAAGGAATCAGGATCACATAATAATACAGAAAAAAACTGAGCAAAATTCAGTGCAGCATTTATGTGATATGAGGAGAAAAAAAACGTTCTAGCTTAAAGCCGATTAGACAAACACTTCCTGCCTTTTTGGCAAGGACACAAATATGGTATTGTACGTCAATAGTGTTATCAGGAGAGTCACACTTATTTTTCTTAGGCTTTATTTAAGCACTTTACCAGCTTGCCAAAGTTGTGAGTTAAATTATGGTAGTTAACTTTTACCCTAAGAAATCATCTTATAGGCAACCAAATGGGAAGAGGCAAATACCTATGAGCTTTTATTAGCTTGGTGGTCTAGCTAAAGAGTTTTATCCGAGAAGGAACAAGCAATAGTGAGTATACAAATGCCATGTGCCCAGTGCAATAAAACGAAAGCTGAATTTCAACCGAGTTAATGTTGCAGCTGAAATGCTGATCGATAAGAACAGTTACAGATAAATTCCTTGATTAAAATCATGATCTGAAATTTCATCGATACTTGTCGTCTTGTAACCAGATTATAACGTGTTCACTACGCATGGCTGGTGAAAACATACATTAAAAACAAATCCATATGGTAACTGTGAGGTACATATCATTACCATGCAGGTGCTGTTAGCCTCGGCTCTGTCAAAGTGACAAATATGGAGGGGCTCCGTCTCTGGGACACGATGCAGCGAGTTCATTCACATGATGAATGCTTTCAACTTTATTTAGACGTGTTTGGACAAAAAAAAGAAAAAAAAAACTCTGTCTTCCATTGTCCCCTGTCTGCTTGTTTTTGTGTGTTTTAAGACTCCTCGCATGCCCGGCCAGGTCAGACAATGAAAACAAAAGCCAATTAAAATGATATGGCACTTTTCACTACATGGGGGTTAAGCAAGCTGGAAACAATGACCAGAGAGCACAGCCAGACAAATGGATCGTCAAGATTAGAGACACTAATATAGTTAATGCGGTTTAAAACAAAAGTCTGAATAAAATATAGTGAAGCACTGTTTAATAAGACCCAATTAAATAAAAAAAAATGATTATATAAAATATGTGCAGTACCATCAGTGTCTAATGGTTTTAGTATGCTCTACTAGTGCGTGCTCTTAAAGATATATTAACTAAATTAGAACATTAGCCACAAGCAAAGATTTCTCCATAAGCACTATATTTACACACGCTGTTCATTTTTTTAATGAACCAATTAAAGTCTGTTTGTACTCAAACGGACAAGGCTACTTTAAGTCAACTTTCATATTGTCACACAGTGTCCTCCAGATATTGTTGGCTTTTATATAAAACTCCTGTTTCAAACACTCTTTTTTTAAAAAAAAAATAAGTGCAATTTTTCATTACAGAACAGTCTATATTTAATATTTATTGACTACCCAGGAGAAAATAACAGCACTGAGTCTCTTCCTGTAATGTGTAACAAGTTTAGCCCATGTAGAGGATCCTGGTCCTCCATTCAAAACATTCAAAGTTTCTTTATACTCTTTAATTCAGTTCAGGCCACAGGTTTTCAGTAGGGTTGAATCCCAATCAAACGCTGATTTTGTGGTTCTTATAACTGGTTTGAAAAATTATCTTGTAACAAAAAATAATGATTAAAAAAAAAAGATCTTGTTAAAAGCTATGGCCAAGTGAATCTCCTGGCAGAGGCAGTCCTGAAATATCCTGGTACTTCATGATGCTATCAATGTTCCTCTGAGAGCCTGAACCAAAACAAAACAGACGCAAAGCATCATTGATCCACCAATATCCTCACTCTGTGTGTGTATGTGTGTGTGTGTGTGTGTGTGTGTGTTGGGGGTGGGGTCGGTGGGTGGCTGAATGTGTGTTGCTTGTTGAAACCTTTTGTTATGTCCCAAACTTTACATAAAAGTCATCACCTCATTTCAACATCCTCAGGCTTTTCCGACATTAATGGATGAAAAATGAGTTTGTTTGCAACCTCCTATTTATACCACATGGAAACAAGACGTTTAACACTAGAATGGCCAGGACTCCATAAGTACAAGAATGAGCATCGTGGTCATTTTGACCATCTAAAATTTGCATGCATATTTATGATCATACAGTATAAATAAATTAATTAATTAATTCCTCTTGTTAAAATAGGTCATAATATGTCAGAAAGACAACTGTACCTTGTATTAATGTTTTTTTTTTTTTACTGAATCTGAGGCAGCAGACATTCTTCTCTTTCGTGGCAAAATATCTGCTGTTTGTTGCTTTTTTTATTTTTTATGGTCTTATTGTAACGCTCTCTTTTGTACCTAATTCAGCAGCGCAAAGTTTTTACAGGATGCTTTCATTCTGAGGTAAACTAGAGTCACGTTGTCAAGGCAACGACTGACGCACTGGAAGAGCGGTCAAAACATCTGGCTTGTGAAGACAAGAAAGCGTTCGTATGTAAACGGTCTAAATGACCTTGACTCTCAAGGTGTATGTGCTCATGTGGTTTGTAATATTAATTTCAAAACAATGCTAGACTAAAATATGCTCCAATATAAAAAAGTCACAGCTCTTTGTACATGGTGGGAGGGTATTATTTAAAAGTTATTATATCTTAAAAATTCAAAAACGTCTCATATTTGAGTTACAGTCACAGCATTTAGCAGATGCTCTTATCCAGAGCGACTTATCCAGGTTACTGGTATTACAGGTACCCTTATTGGTGTAGCACAGACTGGCTGCCCAGACCAGGAATCGAACGCAGGTCTTTCAGATGGGAGCCAATGATGTTACAAATGTACCACACCAACTATTGGAGTTATTGGATAGACTGACGTAGTCATCGTGAACAGCTGCCTATTGGTAAATCAAAGTTAACTGGACAGTCAAAATGCATGTCGGTGTTTCGCTGCTTTGCTGAGAACACCCACGGTACACACACCTGCAGCAGATCACCATGTGGCTAAGGAAGTGTGAAGCAGCACTTTATCTCTTTCTCCGAGGCAAGACTGGAAGCCCATTTATTTTTAATTGCTTTTTTTTCCCCCATCTCTTTCCATCTTTGTTTACATTCCCGGTGTCTTTGATAAGTGAAGCAATAATGGAAATTTAATTTGAGCACATTTACAGTGGTAAAATGTCAACGTCTGAAAAGTTATCATTGCCGAAACAAATGAAATTGCCCTGAATAAAGAAAGAAAGAAATGATAAATGCAGCTTGATGTGTAATATTCAAGTGTTTGGGAATATATTTTTTATGTCGGAACATTCTCGTTCATATGTACTGCTGATGCCTGAATATTTTAGTGTGCCTCATGTCTATACAACAGGCTCTCAGACCGACCAGGACAAATCATTTACTATAGAAGAATAACAAATGAATTCTGCTTATATATCTTATATATTTTAAAGATACTCTCTATTATACACTCTATTATACATACTTTCTGTTGGTTCTTGTTGAGCAGATCAACAAGATCTCTGGGGTGAATATGAAACAGGTCAAAATGATCTGTACATTATCTATTTAATATGAATCCAATTTTAGAAACGACTCAACGACTCTTTATTAGAGAAGCTGAAATCAAGTTGAACCTTTCCATTGCCTTTCCACTACATTGCCTTTCCACTAAATGAGTCATGAACAGAATGTACACCGTTTCTCACTTTGCTCTATATGCGTGGGTCACGTGTCAGAAGGCTACTGAGTAAGCAGCTAACTCCCACTGCACCTTGCCGGATAGTTGATTTTACACCCATGTAAAATTCAAATGAATGCTAATGCCAGACCCTAGACATCTGCACGCTGCCACGGCTGTGCTTAACTCGGCCATCAGTAGCAGCAAATCTCCTCGTTCCCCCACATGCGGTCCAGTTTTCTCAGGTCTCTGCTATCTTGTTCCTCGCATGGATACAGCGAGCGTGTGCATTAATTTTGGAAGCTGTTTTGAATTTGACCTCCGTCTTGACGCTGAGGTGCTGCTTGTAGTGATAATCAGCTAGTCACCTCTGCCAAGGAAAACAATGTCTCTATGTACTACCCTGAAGAAGCGTCCTGTCTACCAGCAGGCACTGGGTCTTATATTATGCGGGTGTTTGTGCTGTTCTGACCTTGTGTATAGTGTTAGCATTAGCCTAGGGGTACTAAGGGTAAAGAGAATGGCATGTCGACGACACGACTTGCTTGCATTCATCTCTAATATATATATATAGCTTGAATGGAAATACTAGCATGTTAAGTGCTTTACATGATAAATAAAAAACGTCTAAAAAAAATACTAACGATTTGGGAACACATCTTTATTGGAGTTTAGTCCATCACAAACACAGGCAGTAACCAGAGCTTAGCGGACGTTAGAGCTGTAAGACAGCAACCGTCCTCACTACAACCACCCTGCCATCCTAAATCTTAATGTAGGATATAAAAATAATTGCTGCGCTCTAAATCAAAATCCAGAGGAATCCTGAGGGACCTATTTTGAACATCACGCTTGACCTGGATGAGACCTTAGTACAATGTGCCATATCAATAATGAATCGCTAAGTAAGTACTACAGAATGCAGCCATGAGTTTATATGCTACTGTGGATACGCAAATCATTTCGCTCGACCATCACGATTTGACTAGCCAACCACTTAACGGATATATGAGCGAGCCGCCACAGCAAGAGTGGCCGTGCTTTCCGGGCCCACTGTTTAACCCTAGCTCAAAACGCACAGCCACAAAAATGCCCTTACTGCATAAAGCTAACGTTTTAAACATCGCAGCTGACCAGGACAAGGACATCGGCACAGTGCCACATCAATGGTGAGTTCCTAGTGAGTACAAGGGCATGAATATGCGCTTTCGCTTTTTTTTGTTCTATTTATTTTTTTTCATTCTTTCATCTTTCTCTTCTCTCTCAGGGTCTGTCAGTGTGGGCAAAGTAAATACCTCTCACCCATCACTCACACTGACCTTGTCAGGAAAAACAAATTAAGGGGCCATTCATTATAAAGTGGGACGCTTTGTTAGTGCCCGTGTGCCTGAGCGATGGTGCAAGGACGGCCTTTCGCACTTCATTTATCTCTGCCTAAACGCGACCCCTTCCATCATCCTTCAAGTATCTTCAGTGGAAGGCCAAACACAACTTGTACTTGTACTCTGAATAGATCTCTTTAAAACCAAATACATCAGCCAAATATATCATTCTCAGGCCAGTTCACCAGTGGACTTCTATTAAAAGGATAGTAACTAATAATAATCCTTATTCATCTTATTCATCACTATGCCAATAGGAAATGGTAGTAGCCAAAATGTTTAGGCTACTGTACACTCTCCTGTGAATGTGACTGAAACGAGTCAATTGTGGGTGTCGGTAAGCAAAAGTATGCAGAAGAGGGCGGATAGCATGTTGTTTTGAGTCTATAGCCGCACTTGAAAAGATGTAGTTGGCTGGCATCAGGTGTCTCAGAGGAAGCATGTGTTTACCCTCCACAATTAGTATCGTATTATGGGGCAAGCTGGTGGGTTGTAAATGGGCAGGTGACCAAACTGGGAGAAAATGGGCAGAATGAAACCTGAGGAGATACTGTGTGTGTGTGTGTGTGTGTGTGTGTGTGTGTGTGTGTGTGTGTGTGTTTTAGTTTTTTAATAAATGGCCATTCAGTGGGCCACATTTCACTCCATGTAATGTTGAAATATGGCACAAAACATTTTAGTTGTGTAAAAAAACAGCTGCCAGAGTCTAGTGTTAGTTTGTCTGTCACCACTTTATCCAATGTTCAAATGTAAAACTACTGTTTGTAGGAAAGTGTCAGTAAAGACGACTTTACTCGTATGTAAAAACTCGTTTGTTGTTCACGCCATGAGTACCACAGTGACTATTGATTACCGCAGGGTCCGGAGAGTCAGTGTGTCTGTGAGATTAACGTGTCTAATCACGATGATTTTCTGAACTAATCAGAACTTTAATCTTAGTTGGGAACTCCTGAGCACCGATGCAGTTGGATGCGTAAGAGAAATAAGCCTGGAGAACGCTCGGGTCCACAGAGAGCAACGCAGCCAGCGCTAATGAAAACTATCAGTTCCCCTTTCAGGTTCTGACACCCCCTTGCTCCCTTCCTTTAAATCTGGATGAAGCATTATTGCAATATAAAGATGAATAACTTGAGACGGTCATCTCTCATGCATTTTTAATCAAAAATTATTCACTGCTGATGGTTGATTTAAAAGTGCGTTTAGTTCAGAGAGTTCGTTTCCGGAGAAGATTTTTCTCAGTTTCTGTCTGCTGTTTCACTAATAAAGCATTTACTATAAAAGTAAATGTACAACTCTATCATGTACTCAGGTTTTATTTTAGGTTTACCTACTTAATATGTCAAAATACAGCAAATTTGTGCTCAGTGACTGCACTGTTTTATAAATTTCTATCATGTTTTGAAATGTACATGTCGAGTTCTCAAACCGCTGGTGACAAAATGGACTGAATGTACAGCAATATGGATTTTTAAAAACAACCACTTCAGTTCTTTCTCCTTCGGTCTTTCTTCAGTTGGTTTCCTATGACGCTCTCCATCCAGCCCGTCCATGTCAGGCTACGTTCCCATCGAGGTGCGACACTAAGCTAAACACCTGAGTGCACTCACACAAAAAAAAACTCCTTATGTAAAACATCCCTGACAAGAGCCCTGGGCAGTCTGGATCTGTTTAAAAAAATACAAGCTTGCCCACCTTGCTAAAGCTACAAACCCTGTAAACCCTGTAAACTAACATTACTTCCTGGTTTATCAGTTTTCTGGAATAGTGTCGTCTAACTGCTGTATGTTGGTAATGTACGATACTTTGTGCTGTTCTGATTTATTTCAGGGGTTCATCAATTCATATCCATCTAATTGGGTACTACGGGTATGTGAAACTGAAGGCTGATTCTAAGCATAAAGGTCACCTTCCTGTCCGCCATAATCCTCTGTGTAATATTGACGGGCTCATTAGGCATAAAAATAATAATGCGTATTATTCTCTCCAGTCTGAGAAAAAAAAAAAATCAGAAGCGATGTTAAAGCACAGGAAGCGCACCTTAGAGTGGCAGTTTATTTACAGTGACTCTTTCTCCCTCTCTCTCATTCTCCCTCTCTCTCTCCCTCTCTCTCTCTGAGGTAAAAGCTGAACCGTAGCATGCCTATTAATAGCACGGCTGCCTCCTTTCTCGTTCTAGGAGACTGCATACGAACCATGCCATCTTCTGGCTGCTAAGCTGCAGCGTGGAAAGAGGAAAGCAGGTCTGGTAGCCAAGCAGCATACTAGTAAGTGTGCCCCATAGCGCCAGGTCACGGTCCATGTGCGTCTAACGTGGCTCCGAATAAATCCGCGTGCGCTTGCGTGTTTTCACCTGAAGACGTCGTAGGATGGTTCATAGTTGGCATTAATAAAAACGTCTGTATTTCTGTTTTGACAAACAAATACTGGGATCTTAGCGACTATGTGCTGCTAGAGTAAAAACTGGAGTATTTCTAATGTAATATTATGAGGTGGTCTGGGAACATTGAAAGCCATGGGAGTATCAGGTGTTTTGTTCAGGATTGTCAGTTATTGTCTGTTCCAGCAGCGTGGGGAGATTCCTCAGAAAGCTCCAAATGAAATTGCATCTTTTGCCCCACCTGCATTCTGGCTCTTCCCCCTCATTTTTTACCGTTTCTCCTCCACACATGGGCCTGGCTTTTTGACAGCCAAGCTGTTTACACCCAGTGTATTCCCTCTTACCTTCATCAGACATTCTTCTTCCATACTTTCTTTTCTGCCAGCAACACGTGACTCAGTAACCCAGTGAGGTCACGTTACCTCTTATGACAACGACGATGAATAGAAAGAAAAGGAACACGTTTTTCGAGAACAGTGATTCATATTATCATGCTCACATGCCGTTAATGAGTCATATAAAGAAATAATGAGCTAAAGTCCTGAACTGACGATTGCATGTCGAGCCATCAGTGTGTTTACGAAAGAAGTACCTCACTGCTCGAGAACATTGTCATAAAGTTAATTGTGTTTGAGTGCTGCTATAGAATTAGACTCAGATTTGATTATCCTTGTAGAATTAGAGAAAGATCATGCTAATACACAGCAGCCCTCCTGGCCATTAAACTTTTACCTAGTGACATTTTAAAATGGCAAACGGTATGTGCACATCAAACTGTTCCTCAAAGTAATAATCAACCTTGTGTGTTTTTCTGTTGTTTGAAAATCATTCTGGCCTTTCGTGCCATCTTATTAGCTTCTCTGTTGTAATCTCATCTGTGTGAAAGAAGTTTCATTTTTCATTATTTTTTTCTGCATAGCTTTGTGGAAAAGGGCGAGGCGTTCAGTCTGACGTGCTTCGTGCGCTCTTCTTATTGGCTCTTCTTGCACCTCATTACTTCATCCTAGCGAATGCATACCGGGTGCCTAAGAATAAGTCTGGAAAACAAATGATGAAGGTTTGAAAGAAGTTGACGTTTCCCTCCGTGTACTATAGCGAAGAACCCTCAGAGCTCCAGCCTTAACATTAAAGTTCGTATTTCTGCACTAGGACAAAGAGGTTTGTGACCTTTGATGTTCAATATGAAGTCAAGTGCAGTGCTGGCTGATGGTTGGGGTGGTCCAATCTTTCTGGAGGATCCTCCATATTACTATCAAATCTACATCAAAGGAATACAGCCTTCATGCTGGCTATGAGATTTCTGTCTACTAGACTGTGGTAGCAGACTGTGGCTAGTTAGCAAATCTTGACTCCCAGCACATGTAAAACCAAAAATAAGTTGGAAACCTGAAGGCCTGACAAGCAATATATGTTAGAAATATATACTGTGTGTGTACTTATATAAACAGTAGAATTATTATAATACTTGTGGTGTGAAACGAAGTAGCGTAATGTGTGCCCCATTATTTGGTGAGACCAAATAATCAATTTGTCAATAATCTTTGCCAGCTATTTATCACTCAATTTCACTAAGATTTATCGTTGTGATTTATTTCGGCTGCAGTTGGTATAACACAGAAAACCAGAAAAAGTTTAATAGAACAAGCCAGGCAGTGAATCAAAAGCTATGCAGTGGTCAAATAAAAAAAATAAATCCAGGCAGCGGTCAGGACTCTTGGCTAGGAATAACAAAGAGACACGGAGAAATCAAAGAAACACACAAGGTCAGTCTCTAGAATAGCAACGTGATGCACTGCAACCTAAACACTGAAAAAAGGAGAATAAATACACAACTAAGGCACAAGGTTAACTAAAGAAATGTGTACGTAAGCAACCCAGTGGGTGAACAGGGGGCCGTGACCAATCCTGTGACATGCTGGGCCTGCTGGACGTTGTATTCCTTATATATACTAGAGTCAAAGCCACTCAGTTCGACTGATATATTACGACAAGATTATCAGGTTTAAAAATATTTCACTGCTGTGTGCCCTCTAACATCTGTGCAGATGCAGATGTCCTATCCTGATACATGTTCTGTACGTGTCACTGACAGTGATAATTGTGTGACACCTTATCACATCCTGCCCAGAAATATACAGCATTACGAAAGCATATCAAGTGTGGGCAAAAATATACGTTGTTACACAAACTAATCTCTTTCCACTTTATACTGAGCCTTTATGTAGTCTGTCCTAGGCCATTTTCCAAGGCACTGTTTATGTCACTGTAGCTCTGATTAAGGAGGATTTTAAAAGATTATATTTTGGCGCAAAAAAAAAAAAAAAAAAAAAAAAAAAGGCATTATCTGCGTTAAAGCAGAGATGCCTTGAGCGATGGGAGAGATCGGGGAGGAAAATCAGATGGCGGAGGGATGCCAGGATTAGATGAACAGAGGCACAGCCCTGACAGCTCATCAGAGCTTAACGGAGACCTGATCCCCACCAACACCTCCTTCAGGCCACAAATATCATAGATCCCACATCAAAATCATTAGTCTGCCAGACACCCCTGAATGGCAGAAAGCGACTAGAAGTGCATTTTTGCAAAGAAATGCGAGTGTTATTTCACCGCAGCAGCTTGTCGAAATTAGCTACATTTTCACCGGGGCAGATGATGGTGGTATTGTCCATCGACCTACTCCAATATTAGGGCTGTAAAAGTACACAGAAGCATAATGCATAAGTCCTACTTTTCATTTATATTTATTTTGAACAAACAGTAATGCAAGTTATAGATTGTTCCACCTGTGTTGTAAAGCCCTCCTGAGGTTGTTGGTTGGTTGAGGTTGTACTAAGAAGCAGTCCTGTGTATAGGTCATGTTTCTATGTAGGGCTGAGAAAAATTACAAGGTAGACTATGTAGTGAAAATGGATAAACGTAATACAGGAATAGATTTCCCAATGCTGGAAGCCGTTAGCAAACATTTCAGGTTGTTTCAAGTTTGAAGTGTTTTAACTAGAAATTATATTATTATAAAATGTAGCAGTAACAGTTGTTTGAAACAGGTATAAAGTTAGCCAAAACTTCAGTACTTCAGCAGCCAAAGGATTAAAGCAAACTACAGATCTTCAGCATACCACTAAAGACACATAACTTCCCAACAGTCTTTGGGTTAAGCAATTAAAAACAGATCAAACAAATCAAAGTTTCTTGCCCAATCAGACAGTAATGCACCTAATTTTATAATAAACATCCAGATCCACTGTTACAATAATGTTACAATGTCTTGTCAGTTCATGCACTATAACATAAAATCAATCCTCATGATTCAAATCTTACTGCTCTTCACCTACCAACAACCTGTTGACATTTTTTTTTCCATTGACCGAATGTGCTGTGTATGCTTCCTGAACCTAGGCTCTATGGGAGGCAGATTCATTTGGCACCGGCTGTTGTGATGTAACAGCCTGGCAAGACAGGACGTTGTTTTGGCCACAACCAGGAACTCTTTGTCTCCAACGCGTTATACCTCAGGATATAAATAATCAGAGCATCATGGGATGTGCTTGTCGTCCCTATGTCTTCCTTGCCACATGGTCTCACCTTAGTGGTAGTGCATGTTTGGTCCACAGATCTTGGCAAATCAGGACGAATCCCTCTGGACCTTTTGGTAAGCAAGACCACTGTAGCGGTGGTGCTGTAGGAAAAGCACCCTCTGCTTATCGTCTTTAAAGGGCTAAAGACTCTAAAAAAGTTTTTGCTAAGGTGCTTTCATGTGGCTTTTTGATACACAGCTATATTTTGTTCTCATTAGACCTTCAGCCTTCCTACTAGTCTCAAAACATAATGCTTGTAAAATCTACATTCTCAATTATCCATAAGCATTGGGCTTATTTGCATAGTTAGAAGATATATTTCCATTCTGCATCTTATGTAGTGATGGGAGATTGATTTGTTATTAGGGTAAAGCTTTAGTTTATGAAGTAAGGCTTAGGCTGAAATAGCCCATGGATGCAGCACATAGGGTCAGTGCCCAGCTCTGGTTCCATGTAGATATTTCTGTCTTGTAGGGAATCATATTTCTGGTTAATATCCATACTTGAGCACTGTTTAAAAAACACACTGAGATAACTTTGAAGTGCTAAGGCTTCAAAAGCTCATTATATAGACTGGACGGTGAAAGCCAGGATTCTGCACAGAGAGAGAGATTGAGCAAGATTGGGTAAATGATTGAGTTGGAGGTTGTGGCAATGAACTAAATGACCACAGTAAGAGGGACTTGAATCTGAGGAAAGATGCTGCAATGATACCCTCGAGCTTATCACATGGCTGCCTAATAAACCTTCTCAGCAATAGTTTCCTTGGAACAACCATGACATTCCGCACTAAGTGAGTGTGCTAGAGGTTGAATCAGCTCTTTTTGGAGACTTCAGAGACTTATAGGGGAGCTTTAGAGGACTATACAGTATGTAGTGGTTAAATGCCTGCACAAGTGCGAAATCACGGTACTACCATGCTGCTTTTGCAGGAAAACGCACAGTTTCGTGTTGTACCTTCTGCACCTTTTCGTATCTATTCCGAGACGGCAGGTGCAGGTGACCTAATAAGAGATGCCAGGCTGCCTTACCAGCACTACAGGCCGTGTACGTGTGGAGCTCATCTCCAAAATTTGTGTGTGAGGAAAAACATCTTGCAAACAAAAGGCACCAGTAAGTCCAATCAATTTTTTTAAAGGAACTTTGAAGTCACTCTCCTTTTAAAGCACATACAGGATGCTACTTTCTGTTCTCAGCCTCTGTAAGATGAGTAAAATAAAGTCTTAGAAGTTCAGGCAAATGAGATGCGTGCTTAGAACATGACAAAAGCCCTAAAACTCTCTTATCTAACATTATTCCCAGCAGTCAGCATCCAGATCAGAATCAGCACAAAAGCTTGTTAGATAAAAACAGATGAAGTGATCAAGTTTCTGTTATCAAAACCTAAACACCAGCCCAAATGTAGTCCCTTATTAACTCAAGCTCGAAATACGAGTAATACACCATTACCCTGAGTAAGATATCTTTCTGTGGCCCTCTCGTCTCGCCTTTTAGTAAAGAAAGAAATGAAATACACATTTCACTCTTCTGGTGATGTCTGTACAGCAGAGCAAATCTATTGTTTGTGGCTGAGGAAGAAAAAAAATCCTTGACAACCATTTCCTCACCCACACGCTCAAAAAAGGGAGTAGAAACAGAGAGGGAGAGAGAAAGAGAGAGAAAGAGAGAGGGAGTAACAAAACCCTAGCTAAGAGACTGGCAGTAAATAAAAGTACACTTGAATGGCATTAAAGCTCTCCACGCTCTCACTCGTGGTTAAAGTATGCCTGATTTACTTCAGAGAGGAAACAACTGTGATCAAGTGACCAAAACATTCGCTGAAATGCAGAATGTATATTTGACGACATGAGTTATGGCCAGAACTCAAAGCAAATAGACGTCCTGGAAGCGTAATAGCTTACTTCATAATCCATTAACACCAGCACAGGTCAAGATCTCATGGGTCAGGATGCATCGAAAGTGCTGGTTTTGAAATGTATCTGAGTAACAGTCAGGCCAGATCCTGACAGTCATTACTTAGTTTACCATGAACATATTAAGGCCTCACTTGAAGGGCAGACAGGCACTGATTCTATTAATTAAAGTGTCTTCTGTCGTATTTGTTTTTTTTTTTTTTGAATGTCGTCTTTCTACCTTGTTGGCAAACTCTCTGCAGATCATGATATTCTAGCAAAGCATAGCTGTTCCACTCATGAATATTTTTCAATTCAATTGTGCAAGAAATGGATTCCTACCCTTCTGGTCCTCAGAGAGAACAAGAAAGAGCGAGGGAGGGAGGTAGGGAGGGGGTAGAAAGCAAAAAAAAAAAGACTCCCTTTTGGGAGTGAAGTGAAAGAGAAAGAGTGAGAGAATAGCCGACAGACAGATGAAGTCATCTTTGAAAGTGTTGGCCTGCTCTAATAAAGTAATCCTATAGGTCAACTAACGTGATCTAATCTTGTTACCTTATTACTCTCCGCCCAGCAAAGAAAGCCACCGTCATACACGGGCTCAAACAATAGAGTGTTGATTCAGGCGTTGGCCTTAAATCAATTTTCGATTTCAGATGGTTCACAGAGCTACAAAATTACCCCATTTCACTCTGATGAAAGCTTTGTGTTTCTCTATGTCGGCTAAATTAAAGAAGGTAAACACTGCCGTCTCTCAGCGAAAAGTAAGAAAAAACAGAATCAAGTTAGCGTGCTTACAATTATCCCTGTGGTCTCAAAGCATGAACAGACAATTGTATGCGTTATAAAGTCACAGGCAACATTCCTTTCACATGTGATAATGTTGTGTCAGCGCTGACGGTTCTTGTCATGGTGTTACGTGGTTACGTTTTCAGGCCACAATCTGCTGAGCTTGGTGCGGCTACTGTCCGACATCAGCAGGTGAAGTAGGGTACCAGCACAGCAAGCTTTGCCTTGAGATCCTGTCTAATTCGATCAGATGTGTGGTGCTACTAACAGACCCCTTTAATTAAAGATGTCTCGGGCGCAGACACTGTAACGTACAGGGCCTCGTTCTCTCCCTGTGACAGAAATATGACTTCTGCTCTTTGTGCTCTTTCCATAGCATTAAGAAGGAATTCAAATGGTAGTCAGGAGAGAGAAGAAAGCATGAATAGCTAATCAGAGAGGAAAGTCATCTTTAGATCAAAGTGTTTTAGGGATTAACTGGTGATGGCCCGAAACTCGTTTTGTGACGGTTTTAAGAAGGCACTGTTCTCGCGAATGATGATGCCGTCATTACTATCAACACCATCTTAGAAAAAAATAAGAAAAACTGCAAGAGAACAGAGTGCGAGAGATGAGGAGGCGAGAGCTCTGTGTTTGATGATAAAACGTGTTGGCGTGCTGACGGTGCGAGAGTGCTCAGTGCTGGTGTCAGGGGCTAATCTGCTGACCGCAGGCATCCTGTCGGTTTGTCCCGGTCAGTGGGCTGCAGGAGCACTGGGTTATCAGCTCAGTGCGAGGCACCAAAATACGATCAAGGAGAAGTCGATATGGTCGCCGTAATCTGACCGCCGTGGCCTTTAAAGGCAGGTGATCGGGACGGTCCCTGATTCTCGTCTTATAAACAACGCCGAGTGCTCAGGCACTGCTTTGGTTGCAGTACAGAAGACGAGGCTCTGCTTTGAAATCTTTTCTGCGGGGTGTTTGTTTGCTGCTGCTGTGTTGTGAAGTTCGGGCTTTACACCAAGGCTTGTGTGTTCCTGCTCGGTGACTGATAAAGCGATCGTTATGCAAGCCCCTTGCTTGTATACCTTCTTTACTCCTGACCATATGTGCATACAGGAGCTGTCTGTGCTGGCAGAAAAATCTGCTAATACTACGTAAAGCCTTGAAAAGAAAAATGGTATTCATCGATTCAGCTCAGTCATTCTGCTGATGCCATGGTAAATTGGAAGAGAGGAAGGCAAAACAGAGTTTATGCTGTTGAAAATAACTAAAAGAGTGACTGACTTGCTTTGTGTGCGAGGCACCCGCTGTGAGAGAATTTGTTGCTACGAGACTCGGGGTAAGAAAAAGAGGCTTGAGTAAGTTCATTAAAACCAGGCTTTCTGAATGAGCCTGTTCTCCATGGAGTCTCTGGTCACCAATCTTTTGTTCCCGTCAGCTTTGGTAATTACTATAATATGTTAACCCGTTCAACCAGAACACCTTAACAGACTCTTAGAAGTGGTTGACTTCAGTCCAGGGATCTTTATTGCTCGACACTGCACCGAATCAGCATTTCTGAATTTGGCTACCGTTTAAGTGCGGCGCAGAGACTGTAAATATTCAGTAACACTATATAGCAGCTCCAGTTTAGCTCTCTGGTGGATGTGTCATGGGAGGGAGGGGGTGGGGGGGACGTGTGAACTTTAAGCTTAATACGAGCTGCTGTTGCCATAGGATCCTGCTACTTAATTAAATGTGGAGGGGAGGATCTTTTGCAAAATATCAATGTTGCCAATATAATTGATCATACACGCTCAGAAATTCATGAAAGCGGATATCTTTAATGCAATGCTTTTTCGAAAAGAAAAGTCTATAAATAATATCAGTTAAAAAAAAATAACGGGGTGCAGCTGTTATAGTCTACCCCAGATGACTCCAGAGAATTTCATATTTGTAGCCTACTTCTGAGTGTTTACTCAAGCTTCAGTGTTTCAGCTTCAAATGAAAGACACATATAAAGTAGAAGGTACTCGGGGACACATTTGAAATTATTATGGCAATTTCCAAAGCCTCTTGAATATGAAAATCAAAGCCCTTTTTGTCCCTCTAGAGGATAGTTTTCTAGCCTGAAGTGAGTGCAGGGACGCCTGAATTGTTTGAAGGGCATGTTTACCTCGCTTGCTTGATAACTTAAGGCAGAATTTGGAAATCTTTTTAAAAAGATTATGCTGATCACATAGCCTCCATACAGCGAAAGCATTTTATTACGTGCAATCTGAAACTATCTCCTGCTTAAACATTAGACTTTCATCAAGATCATACCGTAGCTCTCGCCTATGTAGCGTGATGCACTGATACTTCCGCATACTCGTATGGACCATAGTAAATGTAAGTAATCTTTGTGATTTGTTCCTCGCGAGCATGAGGAATTAGGAATCATACTGGATTTGGATGTAACGGTGTATATGACAAGCAAACCGCGGATGTCTAGTCATTGCCAGCGACAGCTGTTCTTTCTAGATGGTTTGTTTTGCACTAATGCTCAGCGTTAGTTGCTTTTTAATACTCCTCTCCCTCTGCTTGTTTTCTGCTGAACATACTTCTCTATGACTTTCCTCTTTTTTTTCCAAGATGACAGAAAAGACATCAAATCCAGGCCGAGCCCAGATCGTCTTAATATTAAATACATTAGCCTCACCATCTTGCCGTTTCCTGTGACATGAACTCCACATCAGCGCATTCTCACCATGCATCAGTGTGTTATGTGCGTGTTCCTACCGGGAGAACGAGTATCAGAGGTTTAAACTGCAGGAATGTCCTCTCAGTTTTTAAATGTCCTCTCGGTTCCGATTTGGAGCACAGCTCTACACCAAATAGCCATTTTGGCTCCAGCCTATTAAGGCAGTGGGGAGAAAATGTTTTCTAAATGACATATTGTAATGTTAATGTGATCGCAGTGTGGCTCTAAACATTAGTTAAAGTCCTCTTATGCGCTAATATTCTCCATGCATGAATTTGTGTGACTATTAAAACTTTCTAAATGAGCTCTAAAGACGAATGCTTTGCAGTCCTATTAGCCAGACAGGATGTTTGCGATAAACAATGGCTTTGACGACTAAATTATATCACTGACAGCACCTCAAAAAACTGCTCCGGAGACTGTATCGGTTGTATTAGATAAAGCGCTTGACATAGCAGCTCTACAAATGTCATTAAACAAGAGAAAAGTGCACAGGAAGTGCTGAGGTACCTTTATAAAGAAAGCCAGATTCTATAAATATGCACATTAGACACACCGCCAGATCTACACACACGATTCCCTGGTAATCCACTTTTATTTTTTTCATATATTTTAATTGCCTTTTATATTTCACAACACAGCTTGCCTGTCATCAAGTTTCTAATCAGACATTTAAAATTCCTTCTGATTCACAGTAATACAAAATTACACACAAATAACGCAGTGTTATACACATTGATTAGCCATTAAATGAAAACCACCTGCCTAAACAGCTCTGACCCCTCGAGGCATGTACTCCACAGGACCTGTGAAGGTGTTGTGTGGTATTCAGCACCAAGACATTAGCAACAGCTCCTTCTGTGGATCTTCTGTAGGATTGGACCAGACAGGCTAGCCTTCATCCATCACCCATCACCCATCACAGAGCCACTCCTTGTCCATCCCTGGACCACCTTTGATCCTAACACCTACTATACCCCTACTATACCCCTCTTGGGAACAACTCATAAGACCTGCTGTTTTGGAGTTTCTCTGACCCAGTCATCTAACTATTACAACTTGTCAAAGTCACTCAGATCCTTAAGCTTACCTATTTTTCCTTCTTCCAACACAACACAATTCACTTGCTGCCTTATATATCCCACCCCAATGAAATAAGATAATTCATGTTGTTCACTTCACCTGTCAGAGGTCTTGTGTTTTTAATGTTATGGCTGATGGGTGTAAAGTTTAGAGTGACCGCTTAAAGCAGTTTTGAGATATAAACCTTAGTCTGTATAAATATCAGAACTTTTTTTCTAACAATGCTGATGTTGGGATTGTAAACTGTAGAAACGTGAGATCATGGAGAAGTAATGAAAAGTTATCAGGTGGAAGTGAGTTAAAGCAGAGCTGCCAGACAGTCTCCAAGTTAAATTTTTATTTGGTTGTTGTTTACTTCCAGCAACTGATAGCTTTAAGCTATTAGCGCTTGTCATCTTTGTTTCTTGTCTTTCTCTTAAAGTACTGCCCTCATGTAATGATGATGATTAATGTTGGACTTCAGGCTGCAGAAACAAAGAGCCGTGTGGACACAAACTAACAGGCCGTGCCCATTCCACTACACACACGTGGCTTTCCATATGACACATACAACTCTAATACTAATAAAGAGCAGTGCTTCATGGCTGTATGCTTTCTTTAATCCAGTTTATGACAAAAACTAACAAGCTGATAATATTATAAATCTGGAGCACAGGTTATCGTTTTTTTTAAACGGTATCCTAACAGATATAAATTCCTGTATGCACGGCTTGCTTAGACAGAGAGAAAACGAGAAAGGGAGAAAGAGCGTTTAGGCCCGCATGGCGGTCGACATGGGTTAATTCACTGTAGCCTTTCTCTCTCTCTTTATTGGCTTGCCAGTGAAGCCACATCAGCACTTTTAATATGACTCTTTGGAAATGCCTGCTGCACAATAATAACCAGGCGCTTGGCAGCTTAGAGAGCAAACGAAGAGAGTAGACCTGTCGTCATTAGAAAAAGAACACGGTGCTAAGAACAGGTGCCTCGCAACGTGTTTACGACACTGTTCCAGAATTAGCTCCTAAAACTGAGAAAAACACAGCTCTTCAACACATCAGTTTCTGGCAACATCTCTGCTAAACTCCGTGTTAGGGCTGTAACAATTAATCGTCAAAGTGGATAAAAATCGCTAATAAAAAACAAACTGGCAACGATTTTCATTATCGATTATTTCTTGGCTTTCGAGCCGTATCGCACATTTATGGACATGGTCTAACATTCCTTATTATAAATATGAACATTAGTTCGTACATTAGAATAATTCAACTACAAAACATATGTTTCCTCACTTCAAAACACAAATAAAGAAATGCAGTTTTGGGCAGCATGTAGCAAACGTATTTCAGTTAGTTAGCTTATAAGTGAAGTGAAAGTGACTGACTTTGCACTGTGCTTGTCCACAGAGGAATTTGCCCTCCGTATTTAACCCATCCGTCCAGTGAAACAAGCACACTAGGGGCAAGTGAGCACACTTGTCCACCACACGCCCTCAAGCCCTATCCACGGTGCCTGCAGAGCATTTGGGGGGGGTGAGATGCCTTCCCCAAGGGCACCTCACTCGTCTCTTGTCAGTATGAGATTCACCCAGCAATCTTCTGATCACAAGACCGGTTCGCTAACCTCGAGCCATTATGGCTGCCGCTGTAAAAAGTAAGAAGTTTAAACTGTTTTTCGAATCCAGTAGTGCTTGTAAACGGTTTTATATCCCTAGCATATGCAGGGTCTTGTTTGGCAAGTCGTCAAGTCTCCGTCATGCTTTTGGATCACCTCAGATCTCATCCTAAAAAGAGCAGATTCACCAGTCTAAGGCTCTGAAAACTCATAACTTTGGAGTCAATTTCAAGACACTAAAAATGATTTACCTCATGCACACACAAAGCGAAATTAATTTAGCATCAGAGAGTTTCTGTAAGTGAAACAGGCAGTGCGTCTTTATTTTTGTTTGTTTCTTTAAAATTGATTCACAGCTTGAGCAAAAAGCCTGGTACATGATTTTAAAAAAGTGAGGCGTAAACAAGGTACATAACACCATCACCTTACATTAGTCTTACAGTGAGTATTTTATTTGGCTGCCATGGGCATTCTCATGCTTTAACAGATTATATGATAAATAACAGTAGTTGCAGTTCGTGCAGTTCGTGTTTTTTGACTTGTGACTGCAGTGACCTTTCTGTGGCAATGAAGACATCCTGAAAGGGTCTTTATAGCCCTGTTAATGACTGCCACTTTCTAATGTACCAATACAGACAGATTTGTACCCTACAGCATGTGAAGAAAGTAGAACAGTGTTGGACAGAAACATAACACCACCCTTCCATTTACCATCCAACCCTCCCTTTCTTTTTTTTCCCCTCTCTCTTTTCCTCTCTGGCTTTTCCTACAGAAACTAATGGCAAAGCTCTCACACGGCTCTCTTAATTAAGCTTAAGGAACTGTTTCACATGGCCTTCCCAGCACAGTGATTAAAGGAAATGGCAGACAAAGATGGGATTGGCATGGCCGGGAGTGCTTGGGAATAAAAAGCACTCCGATTTATAGACCTTGGAGAGTTCAGGAAGAGATTTCCACCATCCAGCACACTACATCTCTCAGGGAGACATTTGGATGCTCTTTACTGGTTCATGCTTCCCTCAGCGTAGATTCGAACTCGTATCTAAATCCCTAAGCCCAACACACAGATATACATCTAAGATTAAACCAGGCCTGAGCATGCACAAACCCTTGATGAAACTCGTCGACATTCACGTGCTTGTAAATACGTCCTTTGATGTGTAAGGCATCTTGCTAACCTTTAAAAAGCTGCAGATGTGGACACACAGTGCAACGCGCAGTGCAACACACATTCGCAGTTTACTTGCTTTAGAAGTTTTCTCGCATACACACTCTGATGATGAATCATGCATTGCATCAGCCTTCTTTTGCTCAAGAGTCCAAAATACAAAGAAAGGCTGACTAGGACCATCAATAATTAAACTGTAGTTCATAGTAACTATAGAAAGCATCAGATGCAGATTCTCTGCATTGAGGTTCAAAAGGCTGAGATAATGATGCTGTGGCTTTAATATAAACACTCTAGAAAAACCTCTGCTACGACTCTACCGTGAAGAAAAATACAAATGCCTTCGAATGAGGTGTTTTCGAGTTGAAAAACAAAAAGTAATTGCGAAGGGTGACATCCTGACATTCTGTTAACCACCGATTTATTTTATTACCCAGTATCTACATGTACATATCCACCCATAATTCTATTACAGCGGATACAGACACACATGAATGGACTTTTTGCTGCACATTTCTCTAACTTGTACAGCGCCTAATTATCTAGCCAGATTTCCAGTTAGTGAAATAATAGCAAATTAAAAAGCTAGTATGATTCAATGAGTGCTGTTACACCTTGGATGTACAAAGGATGTCCAGATTTAGTTTCTTATTCTCATCATTGTAAACATAACGCTGTCTTGCTTTTACTCATTTAACCAGGTCACTAGACCAAATAGTAAACTTTGTCCCAGACAGCCCACCCAGCCCACCCCTCACACACCCTCCCCACACAACCCCCTCCCCAATCCCCACTCAGAAAAGGTAGCTAGTGTTTGCCGACGCTGCCTGATTTCTGTAACCTTTCACCCAGCCCAAGCTGCCACTCACACACAGCATCTGGAAGGGACTATTAGCTCCCACAGGACTGGGGACCATATTATTCAATGTGCTCGCTCCAGTTCGCCCCTCCCCAAGCTACAAACCAAGGCACAGCCTTCCTAAAGCCCTGCCTCTTATTTGAATTTGAAAGAGTTGAACCTGAGGTGAAATCTAGTGATTGTCTGATTGTGATATTTATGTGAAATCCATGACCAAAGCTTGACAACTTTACAAAGCTAGATACCAAATATTACAAACTCATTTTAACAACAATATGATGATTATGGGTATCTAAACACCCCAAATATTTTGACTGGATTGCTTTAGAGGCTAATGCCTTCAGGCACAACCTCATCCGTTAACATAGTATTGTGCAAAATGGCCACAATCAGCCATGTGTGATTGCTGTAGTGTGAAAACCAAGGAGTCACTAGGATCCAGCCCTGCTCAACTCTGGACTCAAATGTGACCATGTCACATGTGCTGGCGTGTACCAGGACGCCTTGAGCTTAGATTGTACGATCTACGCAAATAATTCCTGACAGGATGCTGAATTGCCTTAATACAGAATTAGATATGCCAACTGCTGTGTTTGTGGATTTTTACTCATTTTTTAATAGTGTATACACACAGTATATAGTGTCATTTTTATGAATTTAGTGCTATCCTAATGAGCAAGCCAGACATGAGACACAGAAAAACTCTCTCAGAAAGAAACCTGATTTAAAAAATCCACTCTCTTTTGTGTGACACCAAATAAATCAAACATCTTCTACAACTGCCCCCTCTGCCCATTCTCCTTTGCCTTAGTTTGCTTCATTTTGTCTTTTTACATTCTTACATCACTCCACGTCCATGCTCTCACACACGTACCCTGATTGCTTTGTTAGGTTCTGCAGTACTGGCTCAACGACACTGTACAAAACACAAAGCAAACAGGGGGACTTTAAAAAAGCAGGACCGCCAAACGAGCAGCTGTCCTCACATTACTAAATAAAGACTTATTTATATAAGCCAACATCTCTTATTAAAGTAACACTGCCCCAAATCTGAAATACAGCACTCAGGAACACACCGCAGTTCTCAACAGGGACTCACATTGCAGCTTCACAGCCAAACTCTTATAGTCCAAACAGAAAAAAAACTTAAGTGAAGACATGAATGAAATCCATCCGAGTTTAACGCTGTTGGGAACTTTATTTTTCTGATGCAACAAACTGCAAGAAGTCCATATTTAACCTTCGTGTTCTGTTTGCTATTTAATCGTGCTGCTTCCCGTTGCTCCGGGCCAACTTCTTATGTCTTAGTGCAATCTCATTGTAACCTTTATTTAATCTTATCTCAGTGATGATCTGTATATACAATCCTTATGGCAGGTGTGTGTGTGTGTGTGTGTGTGTGTGTGTGTATGCACAGGTGAAGGTATAAATAAAAGAACTCTGTGGTTCTAAATAAATGAATGATGTGTTTTGAGCAGATATGAACAAGGTGAAACAGGAACCTTGACACTCTGCTTTTACTAACTCACTATAACATCAACTCTGTAATATAAATCAGTCTTTATTAATAAAAGAAGGTCCTTGTTTATTTAAGGAACTTTGCCAGGTCTTTGCTTAAGTCTTCGTGAAAGAAAAATCATAATGCAACTCTTCAGTAACAACTTCGTCCTGGTCAGGGTCACGATGTCTAACTATTAATATGTATGAATTATTATTTAATTAGGAAAGCATTTCCAGGCTCTGAAATTATCCTTTAATAGTAATAATGCATCCACATTACTCCAGATATAGCAGCTCTTTCCCCTTACTTAACAGACTGGAACATTTGCATGCATATTTACAAGCCTTTACATACACACACACACACATTGGTATTAGTGGTTATTTAGAGAATCAGCCTTTTTTTCTGCTGACTGCATTTCATTTTGGGAGTGAATCTGAAATTAAAGGCTACCTGCTGTATGTAAAATAGTTCCGCTCTCTCAAACTGTTTAGGTAAGCAACACTGATCGAACAGTTTCAAGGTGAATTATTAATAGATAGGTATTAAGTAGTAATATACAACAGTTAGTTCCATCCATGCAAACTGATTGGTTGAGAAGCGATCTTACCGTGATGATATTTCACCATAACAGCACAGTTTTTTTTTTCCCACAAACATGTATCACTCCTCTGGACGCCGTTGCTAAGCAACAACTTTGACAGCTGTAGGAGACCTTCAAATACTTCTGAAGTTTTAACTTTTTCTTTGTGTACAAACAGAAACAAAATATTGTACTGTATGTTATTTTATGAGAGTGTAAAAGTTTTCATCTTTGCAGTAAACAGTGGACATAGAGAGCACAGTAAAAGACACTAAAGCTGGTTTTATTTGACCCAAAACAGAAATAATGCAGGAACTAATGTAGCAAAACTATAAATCATATAATAAACCAAAAAGTAATGTAAATGTCCTGAGAAAATGGCCTAAAACCAAACTAAAGCCTTATCTGGCTGGGATTAGATTTCCGTGGGGTCCTGGGGTAATTCTCTATTTTACTCCTCTGTGTCCTTTGTGATTTTATTCCTGATTTTATTGATCGCGAACCTGCGTCTGTCTGTACAAACTCAGAGATGTGCGTCCGGCCGGGACTAAAATGATCATACAACCACAGAGTTCAGTGAAAAACAGGAGGTAAATCTGCCTGTCATTTTCTCTGAGAACGTCTGGGAAAAACACAGACATGTTTGTTTCAGACAGGAATAAAATCACAGAGGACCCCACGTAAAACAGAGAATTACCCCAGGATACCACATAAATCTAATTCCATCCTCATAGATCTTAAGACTGCAAGCTGTACATAGAGCTTAAGACTGCAAGCTGAGTGAGTGGAGAACATTTCTGTGACGTACTAACAAGCAACTGGTTGAGGAACTATATAATTGGCAGAAGCAAATGCCAGTATTAAAACATATTAAACACTACATTCACGACTCTATTTATTTCGTACTTGATTTCTTTCTCAAACTGATGTATAAAAGCAATAGAACACTCAAGGTTGTGTGTGTTATCGAGAAATAACAGCATGGCTGTGATGAGGAAGACACGACCAAAAGGCGAGTGTCATACTTCATCATAGCCGTACTGTTATTTCACGATAATTCATTCCCTTTGATTGCTTTAATAGTGTTCTATTATAATTTATACTAACCTGTACAATTTTAAAGTATACTATAATACACTATACTATACTATAACTCATGCACAGATACATTGTCTACTAGTTAGCATCTTGCTTAATCCGTGTGTATATTTCATGTCCATTTTTCATGTCTTGCTTGTCCATTCTGTCCTTATGTCGTGTCTTTGCTATTATTGTCAAGTATGGCAATGATTATATTGCTCTGTAATTAGACTAGGTAAGTCGAATCTATTGATATGGCCTAACACATTTAAAAACAACTTCGATGTGGTAAAAAAAAGGGCAGAGGCATCACAAAAGGCCAATCATTAGAAAGATAAAGATGGAAGGAGGGGCAAACAGATTATTAAGACTTAAGTATGATTATGTCTAGGTTTGGTGATCACACTAATGGTTAATAATTATTTAGAATAACTTACAGGGTGTCTGAAATTTCAGGAACCGATAAGAGTTAAATTTATGTTATTTGTTTAGCACATTAACAATAGACACAGCTATAAAGCAGCTTTAGAAAAGACATAAGGAGGAAAGTTTTGGAAGAACCAGACTCAAAAAGAAACTTATTTGGGTGACACCAAATAACATAACTGTAAAAAAAAACCCTCTATAATATATAATATAGTCAAAATGTGTAATTGTGTAACTAGGTATAGTTTTAAATCTACATATTATACTATATTTTTTTGTATTTTATATGTACACTACATGTCCTACACCATATCATCTACATGACACCTTGATCCTCAACCCATTTTTTCACCTGCTCTATAATCACTTGGCAGATTTTGCTCAATGTGTATACAGATTGTCCACATGTGTTTGACTTTGTATAATATTGGTCAAAGTGAATGTACAAAACCCTGAGGATGTTAGTTATATTAATAATTACACAGCTCAGCAGGTTCAAATCACCAATACTGAAAAACAAACTAGTCTCTGGATTGTAAAATAATCCGTGACCTTGACAAACATTACACTTATCCATCTATTACACGCTCTGTACGGGTCTGATATTTACTCTTCGAGCTTCTGAGACTTAAATAGTCCATTCTGTAACTATCTTTAGAGGAAAATAATGCTAGGGAGTAAGAACTGCATCCATGCTCGCATACTAAATAGTATGTCACAACTGTGCACCCACCGCAATAGCACAAACACAATACTTAGGGTGGTAGTGTGCACTTTTAGAACGTATCCATAGTAACACTCCATAGTCGAAAACAACTTCCTTCCTGTGTTGTAAAAATGGAAGAGCCGATAAAAGCTCTCGCGCTGTGCTGACTCGCCTTTTCTCTCCCTCTCTCTCTCTCTCTCTCTCTCTCTCTCCCTTCAGCGCCCTTCCCCCTCCTCCTCCAAAAACAGCATCAAAGCCATCAAAATGGTAATGTTGGGTATGAATGAGACCCCCATCCCCCCACAGCACACCGCCAAACTCTCCGCTGCAGACTTTTGCTCCATGTTAGGAAGAAAACCAACACCGCCGCCGCCACCTCCCCCCCTCTTCTCTCACAAAATGGAAGCTTCCACTATCAAACTGGAACGCTGGAGAACAACACTACAGCGAACGGACACCGAAAAAACACACCTCTACACGGCATAAACATGCACTGATTTTCACGACTGATGCTCCAGTGTGTGTGTGTGTGTGTGTCTGAGAGAGAGAGAGACAGAGAGAGAGAGAGAGAGAGAGAGAGGACTGAATGAGGACAGAAAGAGAGCGAGAGAGAGAGAGAGAGAGAGAGAGAGAGAGAGAGAGAGGGAAAGACGAGGCGCTGTTCCAAGTGCTGAAAAACTGCATTCCGGAGGAAAACACGATCGATTCAACTTAGTGGGGAAAGAAAACGCTTC
>JAOVVF010000014.1:7207799-7219112 GCA_028565595.1 Duopalatinus emarginatus
TTATTTTTTTTTTATACATATATATTATGTATTTATATTTTTGTTTTCAATTGCTCAAGCTTCAAGACATTGGGTTTTTTTTTATTCAGTTGCTATTTTTTATAGAGGCTAATAAAGGTAAAAGAAACTGACCCTGGCTATGCTTTATTAATAATTAATTAATTGGAGAGTTAGGTTATAAGTTATAATAATTTATAATTAATAGGGATGACTATATATATATATATATATATATTAATCCCTATTCATTATAACTTAACACTTGCAGACAACACGTGCAAGAGAAGCCATGACTCCTCAGTGTCAGACAGACTTCCACCCCCATCCTGCACAGGGAGGCCTGCATTTCTGTTGCTGCTTTGCTGCTACATCAGCTGCTACTTTCATTTCACGGCTCAGCAGTGAAACTCTCCAGCTCCTCTCAGCAGATAAGCAGCTTTTTATTGCAACATGCCTACTGTAAGGTCATTGTCTCATGCAGAATAAAAGAAAAAAGTTCACTTGCTTCTGCTGCACTATCACACCAGTTACTGTATGGCCATTATCTCATGGGTATAAGCAACAAAAGAGTTGATTTCCATCTGTTATATCATCTTTTTATTAAAGAAGAAAAGGACTATTCCTACAATTTTATATCTGGGTTGCAAAAGGGATAAAACTAGAAACAGGCGACCTATATCATGGTGGGTCATTCTTTAAACCTGGGAAGATAAATTAAGCAGGAATTTAATCAGACGTCCTGTGTGGGGTAAGTTCTGATATGGCCATAAATCAAATTAATTTGCTTCCTAGATGAGTAAAAAAATTATTAAACTTTCTCTTTTTTAACATCAGCAACTTTTCTATATCTATAATATAGATAAGCCAAACCTGAAATTTACAAATTCATAACCTGTAAGAAAGTACTGTGTACATAATGTGATGACAAGAATCCACACATGCATAGCTTGGATAGCTAACCAAATGAGAAATATGTCTAAGATATTGTTTTGCTTAAGGTGTTTTTCTCAAATACTTAAAAAAAATACACAGATCTAAAGTATGTAATTTTTAAGACTCCACTCTTTTTTTAACAACCAGTATAGCTCATACTGGAGTAACACAATGTAGGTCTATTACCTCAGGGACACTGTGACCTTCAAAAGCTTGGGCTTTAGCTGGCCTTATAAGTCAGGACATCCCTAAAAGATACCAATTACATCTGACATTTAAAAATTCACATAGAATATATGAATGACAAATAAGTCTTTCTTACCATCCAGTCTTAAACATAAAATTTTTATTTCTGCTTATATTATAGCAATAACACCAACGATTTATAAAATTATTAACTGATATCTCATGTGCTTATTCAATCACGAAATATTATAAAGACATTTAAGTCAGTCAAGTTATTGCTGCATACATTTCCATACTACATACAAGTATTGGGATCAGACTGTACTGTCTAGCCTTCACCTCTATGTACATCAGTGAGCTCTGAGTGTCCATGACCTTGTCACCTAGACCACCTTTAGTAGGTACTAACCGCTGCATACCAGGAATACCCAACAAGACCCAGTTGTTTATCTATCACTACTTGTTATTGCTGTCACTCAGTCACTCTTGCTCATTTTCCCAGCTTCCAACACATCAGCTTCAAGAGCTTGTTCACTCCTTGGGAAATGCTCTTTTAATGAGATAATCAATGTAATTCATTTCACATGTCAGTGGTTTTGTGGTTTTAATGTTATGGTTCATTGCTCTACATTACTTTATAGGATGTAAAGGCTGCTGCTGATTTTTCAGAGGCCTTTCCTCTAAGTCTAATCACTGATTGAGTGAATAACACTGTTTCCTGGAATAGAGCAGTCTCTGTCACTTGTGCTCTGCTGTTACTGTACGCATCATCCATGGCGAGCGTGGCAGAGGCGCCCTGGGCTGTGCTTAGCGTACATTATAATCTGCCAAGCTTTCTTCTTCCTCCAGGCTGTTGGATGAGTAAGCATGTCAGCAAGCCAAGTGGAAAACAGCAGAGACAAAAAAAGAAAGACAGAGTGGATGGGAGGTGTGAGGAAGAGAGTTACAGGGACCCACTATAAACCCCACCGTTCGTTAACTCCTCAAAATCCTGGCGTAAAACCTGCTTTTATAAATAAAGAGTAAACCTGCATGCTTTGGTGAAATGTAATCAGCAGGTGTCCTTCTTACCAGACACCATTCACATCAGCCTTTTTATATGTCCTGAACATGCTGGATGACAAAAAAGAGAACACAGTCATTCTCAGACGAACCAGTTCACAAGAGTTTGACCAACCCAAGGATTGTGTAAGGACCATGTAGAAAGACAGTCAATGATTCGGGTGAAAGTTAGCTCATTTTGAAACTCACAATACAATCAAATGTAGCCCTCTATTGAATTTTATGTCCAAATCCACAACCCAAGGTTCATGAAAACTGCACCTTATTTATCAACTATATACAAGCAAATTGATTCATAAATCATCTGAAGGACCATTTACACAAGAAATTTAGTGTAAAAGTTCATTTAGGAGACATGTTGAATCCTATTTAGTGTAACTAGTGTAACTGATGATTACATAGCAAGATTTTAGGAAAGTGTTTGCCAGTATCTTCAACCAACAACAATAAACTATACATTTTTACAATGTAGTTTATTTCAGATATTTGCAGTACAGATGGCTGACACAAGATATCCCCCAATGTAAAGTGTGTTACTAAGGTATTGAGCTGGCACAATCCACTAGAACCAATAATTCACTTTCACGTTCACTTAACAGCTACAACGTGTCTTAACATCGCTGGAGTAATGGACACCGTTCCTCCTAAAGGAATCATCTCCAAAATCTCTTATAGGTATTTAACTAGGTTAGGATCCAATGAGTATGAAGGCCAGAGTATACACACGTTTATTTTAATCAGGCCATTCAGTACGTTGTTGTGCCCTGTCGATGTGTGCATCCTGGAGTCATCCTGGAAGTGACCACTGGAGTGCTCACTGGAAGAAAGGCAGGAAAAACACCCTGGACAGGTCACCAGTCTAACAGGGTGCAGACTCACAGACAAATATATTCTTTTTTTACATTACTTACATGGACTATGGGAGAAAACCCATACAGATAGAGGAGCAATAGGTAAACACCACACAGTAAGAACCCTGGAATCCAAACCAGGACTTTCTTAACAGAACAGCACTGCACCACAGTGCTGCCCCTAGGTTAAATTACATTAGCTGTTTATTTTAGACTAGTTAACTAGGCTTCTGTGCGGGCAAAATATAAGACTTGGCAAGTCCACTGGGGTTTTACATTGCCCAGTGAGATAGCTAATAAAATTATGATTTGTTCATGCCAGGTTCTAACCACACCTAAAAGGCACAGAATGAGACTGTATGAAACACATTAATTAAAGCAACTTTCATAAAAGCCGTGTTTTATAATCTTAAATCATATCCTTTCTCTGCCTTTTATCTTTAACCTTGATGAACATTTAGACTTGCAATTAGTGGCATGCAAAGATTTTTTGTGGATCCCTTTGCTGTGCAGGAAATAATTTTCAGTTTGTTTCTAGGATTAATAAACATCAAACCCAGATCATATGACAAAACGCTTGGTTCATGTACCAAACCTAAATGATCGATTCCTCACTGTCTGTTTATAAAACTTAACCTAAGCTTCTGGCAAGCAGTATGTCTTTGAGTGTTTACGGTCATGCACTTACTGTAATAAATGAGATAAGTGGAGTACTAAGCCTCAGAGCCAAATGATTATGAAATGTAGCCTCAGTGGTAATCTCAAGTCAAGCAAAAATAGTGGCTTTAATTGCTTTACTGGCCGAGCTATTTGATAAATGCATGCATAAAAAAAAGGCCTCCTTATTTTGTGCTTATTTTGTACACAAGATGTAGTAAATACATGCTGTGGAATAACTATGTGTGCAGTTAAAATATAAGATCACTTCAGATGGTAATGCAGTGCCTTGTGTCCTATAACTAGAGATGCTCAATCACTAAAGTGGTGCTCTGTCATTTTACGTTGCCTCAGTGAATAAAAGCATTGGCATGAACTATTGCACAAAGCCCGAGGTAGCCTACATTAGCCAAGCAAGCCTCACTCTGCATTAATGAAAATACATTACACTGCTTTTAATATCAATAAGAACTCAAAACGGACTGTAAACATTACTCACATGAACAGGTAAGGTCACTGTGTCGTAAGGAAAGGTCACGTGTGGTGTGAAATTAAGTTTTTTTTTACTTTTATTACAAAAAAAATCAGAACACTACCTTGTTTCATTTGTTTCAGATTTTGCTTATTTCATTTTGGACATAAGAATGCAAATTTTTTGTCACCTTGGAACGCCATTATAACACTTGCACTCTTGTGTTATTTGTTCATTTATTCTTTATTTTTTATACTTTTCACCTCAGTTAGTCATCTGCCAGTTCCCACCCTCTAGTTTTCCCTCCTACACTATCACAAACAAAGGTACTGTGACACAAACTGTACTGTGACAGTAAATGAGATGATACACTGCAAAAATAACTACTCGTTTTTACAGGTTTTTTGGCTGTATTTCAAAATGACATTTAAAATGTATCAATATTACAAGAATAAACCGTTTATTAAAATGTTTCATGTGATTTAATTCTGTATATATGGTAAACAAGTTCTGTATATATGGTATTTGTACTCTTATGACTCTTAGGCACATTGCTACTGTTTGCACTTCTGGTAGATGCTAACTGCATTTCATTGCCTTGTACAAAGCAATAACATAGCATTTTTATACTTCTTTTTACAGTGTACCTTCATGGGTACATGTTTGGGACCTGTACTATGCATGCACCTATGAAGGTGTAAGGTATAAGAGTATTTTTATTAAGGTATATCTTTTCAAGCTGCAGTGTCACAGGGTAGTGCAACACACTCTGATGAAAGTGCTATCTGCTCACAGTACAGGCTGAAAGTGAACTATTTGCCCACTGTGTTTGCACACAGAGGAATGTGACCTCCGCATTTAACCCATCCATGCAGTGAAACACACACACACCAGTGAACACTAGGGGGCAGTGAACACACTTGCCCGGACCGGGGAGCAGCCCCAAGCCATGGCACCCAGGGAGCAGTTGGGGGAGTTAGGTGCCTTGCTCAAGGGCACCTCAGTTGTGTTTTGCTCTGGGCGGGGATCGAACCCGCGACCTACCGGTCACGAGACCGGTTCCCTAACCACTAGGCCACAGCTGCCATTTCCAACTAAGGAAAGAGCTGAAATGAACAGAAGCATGAGCGGCATCTGTGATTAACAAGGGAAAGAGTAACAGCATCCTTTCTGTACACAGCCAGTCCTTTGCACAGCCAACTTTGCTCTGTGTTATAACTGAACTTGCATAGTGCTTTATGATAGGGCGAAAGCATTCATTGTTATAAGAAATAAGAATCTGAATCTGAACACTGATGCCACTCATGCTTCTGTTCATTTCAGCTTTTGCCTTAGTTGGAAATGGGGCCACTGCTTTATCCCACACACACAAAGAAGAGAATTAATTCCTTATCATGAAGATGAACTCTCAGCTCAGCACAGTTGCATGATTACCATTTTGCCTACTCAAGTGGAAGAACAAACAAACACTCGTTTATAGGCCATCAGGCTCGTGAGGCATTAGTCATCAGTAGACGGGGAGGATGTTCAGGGAAAATTCAACACTCCAGGGACTGCTGTCAAATCAAGATCTGAGATCAGGTTTAGTGGATTCCAGAAGATGAAATATTTCTGGAGCTGAAACTGTACATTGTGCAGAATAATGAATTTATGTCAAGTTATTGAAATATTATCTTTGATGTAACTGTATTGTATGCGGTCATAATAGTAAAAACAGGTCTAGTATGTGGGTTGCACATAAAAGCAGTGTTAATTGCAGAAGCAGACATTTAACTAGTGTAAGTTAACACAGTGAATTCATCATTGTGTTAATTTTCTCTTCCCGTTATCAACATTGGTATCACACATTCTCCCTAGGCAGAACTAGGCGGGTGTCTTATTGGGCTCAAGCCCTGAATTTTTTCTCAAAAGCCCCAAAACTTATTAAAGTTCTGGGGATACATCGCCATCTATGGACCTGTGCAGTCACAAAAGTTGTGTTGTGTGTTTTGTGTATCATTCTGTCTCAGTCTGTCACCTCAGTGAGCAAGCTTGCTAGTAAGTAGCTAGCTTCATAATTAGACATCCTAATGTTCCCCATGGCTTACACATTATATCATACAGCTGCTGTAAATAGGGAAATAAATCTTCCAAGGTAAGCATGGTCCTGGTCTTCAGATTAGCGAAGGTTTTTGTAGATGTTATAAATCAAGGAACAACAAGAACTTCTTTCTTTTACAAATGTCTCACAACATTAAATGCTGTGAAACACCTAAAAAGTATCATGTGATGTTCATTAATACACAAAAATATAATCTTTGCTGTGGTATAGGAGAAAAAAGGGTGCATGTTTTAAGTTCTGAAGCACTCTTAATGTACAGGTTATTTCCAGAAATTCTGGCTCAGAAATTTTCTCTATCCTCTGTCAGAACACAGATGTACAGAATGTTCCTCAAAACAGCTGGATGTGGTTGGTAAGGAAAGTTTGAAGTTGTGCCAATATTTTAATGGCGATCTCTTCAATGGTTCTCTTTACATACAATGTGCTCTAGACATGACAAATAGTTCCTTTAAGACTTAAAAGTGCCAGTTATTATAATGATAATAGTAACATCCTGCTTGTAAAGGTAACATTAGATGCAGGATTTTATTTGACATAACAATACTACCATTACTGAGTACAATCCATAACCTGTTTTAGGAACAGAAAAAGACTTCATTTAATTCATTAAACTCAAACACACACAATTGCTTTAACACAATGTTTTGCCACCAGGACCTCGAGGATTTTAATACATGAATTATTAATTGATATAATTAAATTATGTAATTGAAATAATTTCAGACCAAAACCTCTTGGTTTATTTTATTCAAAACAGTATTAATAAGCTTTCACTCACCATGCATGCTCAGATGTTACTTTGTGTGTAAGAGGAAATCTAGACGAGCAGGCTGTATATATTTTAGTATCTATTTTTATTTTATTTTCATTTTAGTACCAAAGTCAGCCACTAGAAGGCAACTGACTGATTTTTGAACTCTTGTGCATTTAACTGTTCAGATTTATTCCTACTCTGAGTATTTAGAAAACACTGTCCATAAACACAATCATAGATATGGTGTATTAGTTTATGAAACAAAATCAGACTTTGCATTTTAATGTCATTCAGTAAACTCCAATAACCTTGAAAGCAAACAAAATAAATTGTAAATTGTAAAAAGTAAATTTGCTAATTGGAAAAGTTTCCATCCACCTGTTTTTTGAATGAAACAAGAAAACCACTTTTGGAGGAGAAAAAAAATGTTTTGGAGAAGAATGTAAAGCTGCTACAAATGAGATGTGTGAGTAACCTGCAACAAGCTATCAAACCAAGATAAAAGGCTAAACAAAAAAAGGAACATTTTCTGTCTTACATATGATACAAAAAAGGCAGTCTGTCATAGACGTTACATCAAGAAGCAATGGTAAAGACAATGTGATTCAGAAACTCACATGATTCAGAAGGACAGAATAGTGTAGATCGGATGCACAACTCCAGTTCTGGAAGTTCGATGTCCAGCAGAGCTTGGACATATATAAACTATTTTGCCATTTATGTTTATTCATGATAAAGAAGGAGTAGCTGTAAAAAAAAAGAGCTAAAAGTCTTATTGCTATAATTAATGTCAATTGCAATTTGCACTGTTATTACAAGCTTTTGCACTGTTATGACACCTTTAAGCTCAGAGATCATTAGTTTAATAGATATTGAAACATAACCTAAGTCTAATTAGCATGCAGAACCTAGCCTAGCCTAGATTACAACACAAACCACTGGCTCTCATTCTGTATCTGATAAAATACATTGTAATAGATGGTTTCATTTTCATTGAAATGAGTGTACTTCTCATTAGTTGCCTTATGAAAAGGCTTCAAGGAGTACAGAAATGATCACAGAGGCTGGTCTAGATGTTTTCCTTGTTCGAATATTAAAAGAAAGGAATAAGCATATTTATATAATGTTTTTAATCTTGATACTTAATAAGGTGAACAAACTGAAACATTTTCAGTGCTGTGCCAAAGTGCATGCAGACAGATAACATACATTTTGCTCCATTAAGAGCGGCCAATTAAATTTCCTCTTAATTTGTCCATTCACTCCTGTAATTACTCCATATGACAGTTAACTAATTGTGCATAATTAGGGTTTCACTTATCTGTGGTGTCTGATTGACATTTAAGCATGTCTTGTGAGCAAATCTGCAATTAGAAATGCAGGCAGAAAAATTCTAATCATGGCTTCATGATTTAATTAAAAAAAAAAAAAAACAAGGATGAAGACGTTGCTCCAATTTCAAGTGACGAGGGGTGCTGAAACCAGCTCCAGTGCAGCCACAGATACAAAGGAGTTCAAAATGATTTCATTTTCAGGGGCTGACATAGTTGCCTGGTTCATACTGTAGCATGTTGTATTAAACCTGTTTAAATAGTGGTGTAATAAAAAAAAAATAGTGATCCGTAGCACCAGTGAGACAGAATTAGTATGTACAGGATATCTAGAATGGACTTTTATGTAAAAATTTTGAAATCAACCACCTAGGTATCAATTGGGTATGAGTAATTGTGTGTAAGGTGAAAGAGACCCTCCATTAGAACTTGCCCATCTGCCCCCCCCTCACTCCCTTATTTTATCATCCTTCTAGTCTTAATAATTATTCAGGAGTCCAACTGTGCTGTGTCTGTGGAGTGAGGTATCCATTTTGCCACTTTGTTGAAACAGTCTCCATTTTGCTTGTCTGCTGTCTTTTATACACCTCAGTGGCCATCACTGCAATTTATTGCAATATGCATGGTTAAGACATAATAGGATATTGGATATTGTATATATATATATATAATGAGTCTTTGTCAAATCTCTTCTTCTCTTTGCCTCGTTTGGTGTTTGGTGGACTGGATGATTGAAGTTTGAAGAAACAAAACATATTAGCAATTTAACAATTTATTCATTTAACAAACAGTTAGATCATTGGGTCAAAGTGTGGAAAATTTCCTTACTTTTTGTGCTATGTATTAAAAGAAATAATGGAATCTGTGGGATTGGACCAGATAGGTTAGTCTCCACTCCCCATGCACATCAGTGAGCCTTGGGCATGTATGATCCTGTCAGTGAGTGTCCTTCCTTTGACCGCTTTTGGTAGGTACTAACCTTTGCATATGGGAACACTCAACAATTTTGGATCTGACCCAGTCATCTAATCATCACAATTTGTTCCTGGTCAAATCCTTACATTTGCCCATTTCCCACCACAGACTTTACAGTAAAAATGTTGAGTATTTATAGTTAGTAAGTAAATTAAATATGAATGCTAAAAACTATAAATTTTACATAATATATGACTAATATGTGATCATGTGTGAAAAAGCTGTGAAGGTTAATTTCACTTATCATGTCCTGAAATTTTCACCTGAACAATTATCATATAATATGATAACACCATATGCTCTACAGGTAAAAAAAAAAAAACAATTGCGTGTGAAAATAAATGAGAACCTAATAACGTAGAAAAATAAACCGAAATGTTCAAGAATGTGTAAGATATGTAACCCAGCATATTTTTCAGTACTAGGTAATAAATTCAGTTGGATAAGAAGCTGTTTTATCTTGGTTTACTATTATTATAGTCAATTAAAACATTGACATCACATTTAAAATGTAAACAGCTTGCATCAGTGATCATTTTCAATGAGAACCTCTTTACTTCACTCTTAGTATGTGATGTAAAATCAAATATGTCATAATTTCTTTTTCCCTTAAGGAGGACTTGATCCCCTTCTCCCTGTCCTCTATGCACATTCCTGGCCAGCTGGTCAGACCTCTGCTGTGATCACCATGGCCCTAGAGCTCACTTCCTACTTTCGGTAGCACGTGTTCCTGAGTTGGCACAGCAACGAGTGATCCTCAATGCTTGGAACACAGCCATCTGTTCCTTAACACTGTGGTGGGTTCCATGAGATGCCCAATAGAGTTTTTGTATCAGTGCAGCCCAGAGATGACACAAAGGGTTTGCCCATGAACAGCTTTGATTCTGTACATGTTTTAAATGGTGTTTAGTGAAAAAAAAAAAAACCCTCAAAAACACCTTAATTATTACTACCTAATTATTTTTGCATGAAGAACTTTTTAAAATTACATTTATTTAATGTTACCAATTGAACCTTAAGAACTCCTTGTGTAAAACTAACTAATGTTAATCCACAGGCACAAACCCAGGTAAAACATACACTGATCAGCCATAACATTAAAACCACTAAACCACTTACAGGTGAAGTGAATATTGGATATATTAGGCAGCAGTCATTTCTTAAAGTTGATGTGTTGGAAGTAGGAAGAATGGACACGTATCAGGATCTGAGTGACATTGACAAGGGCCAATTTGTAATGATTATGCAACTCCAAGCAGGATATCATGTTGGGTGTTCCCAGTATACAGCACACCTTTAGAGGTTTTGTGAAGTGCACATCTCGACAGGTCCGTGCAGTTTTGTCAGGTAGTGTTAATCTCATGGCTGATGGGGGTTAACATGTATCCTTGGTGCCCAGTGACAAGGATAAGTACAGTTTTTTATGTTAATTCTGAATACAACACAAATACAACAGTTATCATTAGTTTCTATTAGGACAGAATCTTATAGGAATATACATGGACGTGGAAAAAATTAATGAATACATATTTATTTAGAAAACAAAAGGGTGGGGGGGGGGTATATGCATTAGCTTAATGCAAACAGTCACAGGTGGATATGTATGTTTATATAAGCATATTTCTCTTGAGTTTTATTAGTTCTATTGTACTTTTATTAGTGGAAGAGAAGAAATGTTAAAGATTTATTGGAAAGTCTGTAGTATCTGTGCAGTCTCAACCTGAAAGTGACAGTGAACTACTCTTTTGACCAGTGTGCAGTGGGAATTGACCTCTGTATTTGACCCATCCGTGCAGTGAAACACACACATACACACCAGTGAACACTAGGGGTCAGTGAGTACACATGCCCAGAGTAGTGAGCAGCACCTATCAGCATCACCCTCAGGGAGCGGTTGGGGGATAGATGCCTTGTTTAAGGACACGTTAGTCAATTCCTGTCTGTTGCAGGGCTTGCATATATATATATATATATATATATATATATATATA
>JAOVVF010000014.1:7225075-7237851 GCA_028565595.1 Duopalatinus emarginatus
TATACATACATACATATATATATACATACATACATACCAGAATTGCAGACTGAATATGCTTTAATATTGACAATACCTTACACCAAAAAGTAGCTCCACAACGAATGAGATGTTGTTATGCAACAGTACAATTCCCGAGCCTGCTATAACATTACCACCTAAGATTATTTTGGAATATAAAAAATAAGCGAAGATAAAAGGACAAAAAAAAGTACAAAATAAAAACCATTAAGAATTTAAAGTTTGTTTGTTTATTTGTTTAATTTATTTATTTACTTATTTGGGTAATCACATTATTTGTATATTAATTTGCATGTTTCTGTTCATTGTGCAAAAAGGCTGCTTTATAGGATGTGCACTTGCATCAAACAGCCCAGCTGGCTCCAGAGTCTGACCAGAGTCTGACCAGAGTCTGACCAGAGTCTGACCAGACTAGCCTAGCCTATCTGGCTGTGCTCCTGTAATTACGTCACCACGCACTGACATAGCCAGGCAACGGAGGCCGTACTGGAGTAAACTTAAGTCAGCGCCCTGTAATAAACACATTACTGACGGATAATGTAAATAATACATATCGAAATACAAAAAAAAAATCATATCACTATTATTGAAACATTTCTTATCGCGGTAAATAACAATACCAAATTATTGTCCGTGAACGTGATGCTAACGTTACTGTGGACAACAGTGAACGCACCAAGAACTCTTTTATGCCATTGCCTTATGCCAGTACAAGCATTTACAGAAGTTATTTGTTCGGTCTGTAATTTTCCTGATCAATTTATCAAATAATGCTACTGAAGTTGATATTCACTTGTTAGCAAAATACAGGTTCAGAAACAATACTTGTTTAGAGGGTTGGTCATGGTTTAAAGCTTTAAGCAATCACCAGCATGCACCACTGCAAGCCTCTCACCAAGAATTTTATGGAACCCCAAAGCAGAAGCTTAGATAAGCACTGCACTTTTACCCACCAGTTTGGATTATCTTTGTCACATGTTCACCTGTATCTGTGCCACAAGCGATTACCTTAGTGTGATGATAAAGATTTTTACCTTTAATGTATGACATTTTAATAATCAAAAATACAGGTTGATGGAAAATAATGTCTAAAAAAAACCCTATGCACTTGAGTATTTTCATTGCAGCTGCATTGCAGTCTGTCCCTCACTTTCACACTTGTCTCATGCCAGTCAGAGCAAACCTTTGGGGCAGAAACAATCTTGGTTGCTTTAGAGCAGTCTCCACTGAAACCGGCAAGGACGTGGAGCTCATCTTTAAGAGATCTAGGCTAGTAGTGTATACAGAACAGAATTGAAGCCAGGAAGGTTCACTGCTGAACAGACTCCTGCTGCATAGTCCCTCTGCGTTTTTAATGTAATATGTTTTATGTGATTGCACTGATCAGGAAAATTTCCTCTTGTGTATTTTTTTAAATATTTTTTTTCTCCAATTAATCCAAAGGTGCCCTTCTCTCTGGGATGGTCTAACCCTGTCTTAATAGAGAATTATCACTCAACAGAACTACCTCTCTTCTTAAGTGGCACCACCCAAAACACTAACAGGATTAAAATCTGAAACAAAGTTTTATGGCCCTTCTGAGGGCTGTTTGCTCATGTCCTTTATTACAGTGCACATTTACATGATGGCAAACAACACATTCCAACAAGCCATAAATTGTCCCCAGAGTGTAACCGAGCAAACTAGGAAAAATCAGATTACTGAGTGAATCATCCACAATCTGATAGTGTGAAAATGTATTTTTCTTCTTATTCTTATATATCATATTGAATGCTTAGACATTTTCTGCCATAGAGCCACAGTGCCCCTGTTGGACTGAGATGAGAAGTGTTGTACTTTTTTTGTCTCTACTAACCTACATACATGTAATAATGTATTCTTAATATCTCACGATAAATGATTAGTGAAGGGTTGATTTATTACTTTCTGGTCTACTTAGAAATTGTGTCAGAAGTTGTGATGGTGTTTTGTTAGCAGCTTTATGTAAACCCTTTTATGAAACTGTATTATGCTATGCAAACCATGTTCAGAAATAATGCATCTGAAATTGTATGACTACGGTGAGAATTGAGAGACGTTTACCACGTATAAATTCAAGGAATTGAACATTTCTGAATTTTAAGTACTGATGTGTGTAAGAAAAAATTTTTCAGTATTCACAGTTAACTTTGTTATTCTCTCCATTAGGCAGGAACGTTTTCAGTTGCAAGTGAGGAAGTGATGAAAAACCGGGCTATTAAGAAAGCCAAGCGTCGTAATTTTGGCACAGAGGTATCTGTTGCTGAGACTGTTTTAAAATTTGTGTTATATCTTTGTTTCCTGTTTTATTCTTCAGCCCTTATCTAATTTTATACACCAAGATTGGGTCAAGCACAGACCTCCAGCTTTCTTTTTCCTCACGTGTGTTCAGCAATGTTTAATTAATTTCAGTAGTGAATGATGTTTATTATTATTTAACAGATAAGAAATATTATGTCATTGGGATATCAGTGTGCTGTAGTCTGTTATACGTGTATATGCGATGTGTTTAGAGCTGAGGTATGTGATTATGGGGCTAGAATATTAATTATGAATGAATGTTGTGCTTTTGCCTCAGGGTGAGAGTGGAGGTGCTTTTAAAGGCTTTAAGGGTTTCTCTCTGACCTCATCGGCTCCAGCAGTTGGAGGAACCTTCTCTGCATTTGGTAATGGGGCTGGATTTAAACCCCTCTCTTCACTGACCAATGGCAGCGCTGCATCTGTCACACCAACTTTTGGTGGTTTCAACTCCTCCGCCACTGCCAAGTCTAACACTGGTGAGGCCTGCCATGCATGTTTTGATGGAATGGTGAAACAACCTCTAAGCTCTGTAATATTCAATTTAATTCAGTTTTATTTGTATAGCGCTTTTAACAGTGGACATTGTCCCAAAGCAGCTTTACAGAAATAATGGAAAGGGTTATACATTTATAGAATTTTTAAAATTGTATCCCTGATGAGCAAGCCGGTGGTGACAGTGGCAAGAAAACCTCCCTGAGATGACAAAAGGAAGAAACCTTAAGAGGAACCAGACTCATAAAGGGGCCCATCCTCATTTGGGTGACACAGACAATGTGATTATAAATAAAAGTGCAGGTAGCCAGAGATTTTAAAGTCTGTTATGTAATTCATGGTTTCTACATCTATCCACTGTGGTGTTTTGTAGACTGTCCATGTCCATGGTGGGTCAGATAAGACTGCAATAGGTGGGGGTGTCAGAATGGATTAGGCAGTATTTAGAGAGCAGGAGGTATCAGGACTCTGGGTTGCTGGTATCTCCTGGTGCCACAGCAGTAGCAGGTGTAGCTCATCAGAATTTATACTCAGGGTTGCTGGTATCTCCTGGTGCCATAGTAAAAGAAAGAGCATTTAAAGCTAACAGAGCTGAATGAGCAGTTGGAATATGTGTGCAGATCACTGTTGTACTGTGCTGAGTGGGATACTTTTTCTTGCTGGGGAACAAGTGAGAGGAAGATGAGATGGGGCCAGCATTTACTTTTGCTCCCTGTTCTCCCTCTGTATTCTCCTCCTGGGTGTAAATGCATTACCAGTATTCAGTGCACTTACAGTCACTGTCTGTTCTCTACTCTTAGGCACCTCATCGTCCAATGGCCCAGCCTCCTCCTCCTTAGACAGTGGTGACATCATGGCCAACGGCTCCTCCCCCAGCCTGCCCGCGATCTCTGGAGGAGACGGCAGTAGTAAAGAGTACAACCGGCAGCTCACAGCTCTTAACTGCTCTGTGCGTGACTGGATCACCAAGCATGTGAATGACAACCCGCTGTGCGACCTCAACCCCATCTTCCGCGACTATGAGAGGCACCTGGCCACCATCGAAAGCAAGTACGGCAATGGCGGGTCAGCAGGGGAGTCGCAGCAGCCAAGCAAACGGGCAAATAGCACCACAAAAACACCATCGTCCTCCTCCAGCAGTAATGTTACACCTGCTGCTCCTGCTTTGTTCTCCTTCACCAAAAACAAGGACAGTGCTGCTCCTGAGAAAAGCTCCATTCCTGCAGGCGTTACTTTCAACTTTGGCCAGAAGGTGGACAGCTCCGTGCTGAGCTCTCTCAAGTCCGCAGGGGGTTCTGGCTTTTCGTTTTCTTCCACCTCCTCCTCCACCACGCCTCTGTTTGGTGCAGCAAGCACAGGCACTTCTACAGGCACCTTCTGTTTCACTCCGGCCAAGACTGAGACAGCCAGCAACAGTCATGCAGCAGGTATGCACACTTTGACGAATGGGGTCCATCAGGTGCTTGAGTGAAACTGTACAATGCCAGATGTCAGTGAAGTGAAATGTATTTTGCTTGTTGGGCAAAGCCTTGACAGAGGCTAGATTTTAGAGTAGAGATTTATACTGAGGTCATAAAGTGATGTTCACAAAAAGACATCATTTTTTTTGTGACAGATTTACAATTTTTAAAAATTGTATACAGTATCAGTAAGTAGAGTAAAAAACTTGGATAATTTAAATATTTTTATCATATTTAAAAAACCGGACCCACTTGGCACTGTTGATGAAACATTCTTATGTCAGGTGAAAAGTTGTTTATAAAGTTTTGGTTGTATATGATGATATTGGAAGTGATATCGGAATGGTGTTTGCTAAAATACTTAAGTGCTGTTGGATTACATTTATCCTATATATGTGTGAGTGTGTGTGTGTGATGAGACATTTTTTCCTGAGAAACCTGCCTCCATCCACAAAGCACAAGAACTTGGATGGTTTGAAGGGAGTCAAAATTATGTTGATTATATGCTATAGTCTTCATGCTCACCAGATCTCAGCCTTAATGAACACTTACGGTTGAAGATCTTAGGCTGATGTATTAGACAGGGCTCTTAATACTCTAACTGAGGTTAGATATTTATGAAAAATGTTGTTCATCCCTCTATTACAGTGCCAAAGGCTTGTAAAATCTATGCCAAGGCTTATTGAATTTATTGTGGCCGTCCAACAGCCTGTAGCTGCTGGGTGTGTCTTTAATTGATAAGGAATAGTCTTAAAGCATTCAGCCTTGCAGTCAGGGAAACAGAGCTATAATGCTGGTTTTTGTGTTTAAAACAAAAAAGGGTCTGGTTCACCCACTAACAGCAGATCACTAGCTTAATATGAAAGTTTTCACCAGTTAGTAATAAGGGTTTCTTTAATTATTAATTCAGTTTCTGCTGAGATGGCTATGAGTGCTCACCTGGAAGTGAGATAAGCTTTAATAATAAGACATTTCGTCAATGACAAAGTAAATCGTATTCTTACGTGAGTCAGTTGTAATCCTACAATAGTGATTATCTCCTTGCATAGTATAAGTTCTGCTAAGTTAATGCAGGTATACCAGAGAAAATCCAGCAGAGTGAATATTCTACACTGTGTAGTATTTATATTTTCTTATCTTTCCCCCTTGCAGATGAGAATGGAGCAGATGAAGAATCAGACGAACCACCAGTACCTGTAGTCAGAGAAATAAAGGAGAAAGATGCCTTCTACTCTAAAAAGTAGCCTAAAATTTACTCAGTCATACAAAATGAATTTGCTAATTTAATAATTATATTGGTTTAATATTTACTGTGTGCCTATTTATTATAGGTGCAAATTGTTTTACAAAAAGGAAAATGAGTTCAAGGAGAAAGGAGTTGGTACACTGCATTTGAAAATGGTTTCAGAGGACAAGCTGCAGCTCCTGGTGCGTGCGGATACCAACCTAGGTAAAACAAACTCCTTATCACATTCCTCACATTCAAGGTAAAAATATCCCTGTATGTTTTTCTATTTAAAGCCAAAGATAATAGATAATGACTTGTAGTAATGTAGTAGTCTGTCTACTAGGGACATCTGAGGAATATTACTGCTCTTAAAAAGAAAGACTGAAAATGAAAAATGCAGCTTTTGATTATTATTGAGGGAATAAGTGGAATAATATACTGAGCATGTGTGGGTGTTGGTGTTCATCTAGTATTTAGGAAGAGAAAGTTGCCCCCCCACCCAGTGGACATTAAAAGAAGTGCAGTCGTTTTTGGATTGTGTCTCCTTTTTCTTTTCGAACCAAATTTTCTTTTACAGAAATAAAAATTAATATCAAACCTAATGTATTTTAGATATTTTACTGAACTAGTTAGTTAGATCTAGTAAGACTAGGTCATCTAAAACGAACAATGATTGTCTAAAACCGGGATGTTTTAATGAATGTTGTCAATCTAGGTTGGTTTTACTGAATGTTGTCATTTTTGTCATTTAATTGACAAATATGTATTTCGCTCCAGGTAACATCCTGCTGAATATCATGGTTAACTCCTCAATGCCATGCTCACGGACGGGGAAAAACAACGTCATGGTGGTGTGTGTGCCAAATCCCCCAGTGGACGACAAGAACCCCAGCACTCCTGTACCGATGCTGATCCGTGTTAAAACAGCAGAAGATGCTGATGAACTTCACAAACTTCTGCAGGAGAAGAAAGCGTGAGCTCCCTCCCCCTGGATAAAGACTCCCCCTTAACCCCCAAATAATATACGTCATGTATTGCCTGAATGTGGTTTGCACGGCAGTATGCCATCACACACACGTTTATAATTGTCCATTCGAGCAGTCTTGACCTGCATGCCAGCACACACCCTTTGTGAGCACTGGCAACAAATTCAGATACTGTGAAATCATATGTGTAGATGCTGGTTAAATTTGATGGTTAGTTTTGAATTTAAACAGTACGTACTGGTTACACCCTAAAGTGAAGTGAAGATACAGGCTGTAAAAGCCTGCATTCTGAACATTCCATCAGGTTTTCATTTTGCTGCTATTATTAAACATATAAGGGTGAAGCAGAGGAAATCTTTTATTCATCTATGAATGTGTGCAGATTAAATAAATTAGATTTAAAATATAAATTGGATTTCTGCTTTGTACTTGGACCTTCCTGATAAAAGGGGAAGTTATTTTAGAGAGGGATTAAAGTATTTGACCAGTTTAATGCCTCTTCTTCCCAGAAACAAAATACATGTGTATGGGAAATTTATAAAATACAAAGAAACCTTTATTTTCTTAAATTTGTAAGTATTTTTTTTGCCAATTATGTGATTGGAGGCATGCAGGCAACTAGATGTTAATGTTTTAGCTTGTTTGAGGCCTGATTAAAGTATTTGTTTTTATGTTTTGCTCAAGGTGTTTGCTGTAATTGATATTTATTCTGAACGAGTTCTCTGCTCCTGTAGAGTGCTTTGTGTTAATGAGTCCTGTAAACTTCCCTTCATGAACAGCAAAACAACATCTACAGCATTGTTAAGACTGCAAGTCAATGATCTTCCTAGTGCATCCGTCTTAAGTGAATCTTGGTTAAAGTTGTTTTTATGGTTTTAATTTTTTTTTATTTTTCTAAGTGACCTTTGTAACGCCTTAGAACACGAGGCATGCATTCAACAGCACCAAATACATTTTGTAGCTTTGTTAACTGGCAAATAAATGAAACTGAAAAATATTTTAAGCTTTCCGTGTCCCATAAGGATGTTGCTGCCATGTTTAAAAAATGTGACATGATGCAAAATTCATGGCAACCTTTGAAATAGAAGTTGTGTATCAGAAACTGCAACATGTTTCAACAATTGTGTACATTTTTAGAGAACTAATGGTGGCTTGTTTACTTTTATGCCCAAGGATTAGAATGCTGTGTTCAAGAGGCTGTGTGGTATTTCAGACAGGTTCCATGTCAGCATCTCTATTTTTAACTAATCGTTGAAAGCATTACATTGTTTTCCAAGTGTAATGAAAAAGTTCTACCTGAAATAAGTAGTCCTAGTTGTAACCATGAATTGAAAAGGATCAATATTTGATTTAGTGTTTCACCATACATGAATTATAATGTACAAAGATTTAAATAAATTACTGTGATTAATTTACTGGTAAATCAAATTGAGTTTTTAATACAGGCAAACAAGGCTTGAGATGATGAATGATCTTGACTTTTGGAAAATATAATGACTGGAATAAAAAAAGGCCTTTTTTGTTTCTTACTTTTATTAAGTAATTATAATTAATAATTGTGTAATTAATAATTAATAATCTATCAGCATGATATTTAAAAGCCTAAGTAGACTGGTGTATTTTAATATTTGCTCATTTGCATACAGCGAACTTTTAAACTTGGCCACTGATGACGCCATCTATGATACAAATAGTCGTCATTAAAACAGTCCAGAGCTCTAATGAGGACCTCTGTAGCAAAACTAGTTGCTTGGTGTTGTGCACACACAAAAAAACTCTGCTAACAGATAATTACGACTCCAAAGATGCTGCATTTCAGCTAAATGCAATTAATATAAATAATAAATTAACCAGGAAATGTTTGTTGTCTAAGGCTTGCTTATTTAGATTTGCACTGGAGCTACCAGAAGCTAACAAAAAAATGATGCTTGTAGCCACCAGTTTAGCATTGTGCAAGCCTCATGCACAAAACATCAATATTTGAAAGGAAATATGTGAATAATACTGTTGTATCAAATAAACCACTTCCTGGGTATGAGACAAGGATAGACGATAATATTAATTCCTTTTGCTGGTGGACAGAGGCACATATAACTGTCACATTCAGATATGTCTTCTAGGCAGGTAAGTCTTAAAATGTGATGTATCTGGGTAAACAAAAAAAAATCTATATACCTGAGGTTGCATGTGTTGGAGTTTCACAGAAGCAACAGTGGCAAGAAGAAAACTCCAAGATGACACCTTTAGAAGAAACAGATGTAAATAAGAACACTTCATCATCTGGGTGATTTTAGACAGTGTGATTATAAATTATTACTCCTCCACAAATGTAGACTTAAGCCAAATCATATTAAGTATGTTTAAATACTGTCCACTATGAGCATATTGTGAGTCCTGGGATCAACACAGAAAAGTCTTCTTCTCCTCCTTCATCCTGATAATTTTCTAATGATCAGGTTAGTAATACAAAAAGTCAAAGTGACAATGTGGAAACAATAAATGAACAGCACTGTTAAAAAGTTATCTTTAAATTGAATAAATAGTAATCCATAAATGGAAACAACAGCATGTCTTATAATCATTTATAACTCTGATGCCAAGACACAAGGTGGAGCTAAAATGCTGTACAACAAGCAGCTGTTTTATTGCACTCAAGTGGGTGAAGCTAAAGGAATGAACTACCCTATACTTTTTAACATGACGATTACAATACACAATAAAACAAACCTGTTAGGTGGTGATCAACTGTATAAACCCCTTACAATTTTTTAGATTAAAAATCTGACGCCCTACAATGTTCACCAAATTCACACAACAGATTAAACAGATCAGGACAAACACCGTTATCCAACTGTGAGCTTCCTGTCATACTCCAATGTGGAGAAATGATATTTGTTGTGAGGAGGGGACACTTGAATCTCAGCTTTGGAACGTGGATGGTTGTGTTATTCTTGACCTCCTCATTCTGTTCTGTGAATTTGGGGACAATCAAAGAAAGTCAAACTTTTCACCTAAAAAAACACAAAGACTAACCCCTTATTATTTTTTTGGTGAAAAATCGGACGTTCTGCAATTTTCATAACATTCACCCAACAGATCAAGCAAGTCAAGGCTAACACATTCATCCAGCTTTGAGCTTCCTATCATACTCCAATGTGGAGAAACAAGGTTTGTTGTAATCAGTGGACAGTATTGAAATTGGGACCCTTGGATCTCAGCTTTGGAAAGTGATGGGAGGCTCAGACATGGATGGCTGTGTAAGGTTTGATGACCTCTTTGTTCTGTTCTGTGAAGTTGCGGAAAATCAAAGAAAGTCAAATTTTTCATTTAAAAAACCACAAAGACTAATCTCTCTACTATTTTTTGGTAAAAACATTCTACAATTTTCACCAAATTCGCACAACACATCAAACAGATCAAGGCTAACACATTCTTCCAACGTTGAGCTTCCTATCATACTCTGATGCCAAGAAATTAGGTTTGTTGTAATGACTGGACAACATTGAAATACAGACCCTTGGATCTCAGCATTGGAAAGTGATGGAAAGCTCAAACTTGGATGATTATGTTAGTCTTCACCTCCTCATTCTGTTTCGTGAATTTGCGGACAATCAAAGAAAGTCAAATGTTTTACCTTAAAAACACACAGACTAACCCCTTACTATTTTCTTTTTTTGTGAAAAATCTGACTTTATGTAATTTTCACCAAATTCACAAAACAGATCAAACAGATCAAACATTCACCCAACTTTGAGCTTATCATAAGCTCAGCATTGAAATTTGGACCCTTGGATCTCAGCATTGGAAAGTGATGGGAAGCTCAAACTCGGAGGACTGTGTTAGGTTTGACGTCTTCAGTGTGCTCTGTGAATTTGGGGACAATCAAAGAAAGTCAAATTTTCACCTAAAAAACACAAAGACTATTACTATTACAAAGACCCTTACTATTTTTTTAAACAAAAAAACTGACATTCTATAATTTTCACCAATTTCACACAACAGAACAAACAGGTCAAGACTAACACATTCATCCAACTTTGAGCTTCTTATCATACTCCAATGTGGAGAAACAAGGTTTGTTGTAATGAGTGGACAGTATTGAAATTGGGACCCTTGGATCTCAGCTTTGGAAAGTGATGGGAAGCTCAAACTTGGAAGGCTGTGTAAGGTTTAATGACCTCTTTGTTCTGTTCTGTGAATTTGTGGAAAATCTAAGAAAGTTAAATTTTTCACCTAAAAACACAAAGACTAACCCCTTATTATTTTTATAGCGAAAAATTTGACAACCTACCATTTTTACCAAATTCACACAACAGATCAAGCAGGTCAAGACTAACACATTCATCCAACTTCATCACAGTCAACACATTCATCCAGCTTCCTATCGTACTCCAATGCAGAGAAATGAGGTTTAAGGTAATAAGTAGACAGTATTGAATTTGGGACCCTTGGATCTCAGCTTTGGAAAGTCAAACTTGGATGATTATGTTAGTCATGACCTCCTCATTCTGTTCTGTGAGTTTTGGGACAATCAAGGAAAGCTGAATTTTTCTCCTAAAAACACAAATGGTACCGTTACTATTTTTGGGGAAGAATCTGATGTCCTATAATTTTCACCAAATTCACACAACAGACCGGACATATCAGGACTAACACATTCAACCAACTTTGAGCTTCCTATGACTTTGAGCTTTGTTGCAATAAGTGAAAACTATTGAAATGGATCTTGGTTTTGCAATGTGGTAGGCAACTCAAAATTGGTTGATTGTGTCAGTCTTGACCTCCTCAATCTGTTCTGTGAATTTGGGGACAATCAAATAAAGCAGAAGTTTTCTTTTTTCAAATTCCCACAACAGATCAAACAAATCATGGCTAACACAGTCATCCAGGTTTGAGCTTCCTGTCATAGTCCAATGTGGAAAAAATGACATAGATGATTGATGATTGTGTTAGTCTTGACCTACTTATTCTGTTCTCATAATTCTTATATTGAATCAGAGAAGAATCTGAACAAAACAAAATATCATTAACAACCAGGCAAATACATTGTATTTAGCTAAGCTAATGTCAACTAGGCAAATACTTCATAAAGTTAGTTCTAGGAAATAGTATTCCACATTACAACCTTTACTATACAGAAATGACTTTTAAAGTTAAAAACGTGCCTACTAACCTTTATTTCTCGTTTTTTAAACTCCTTGTCAAATGTATTGTGATCTATGTTTTATGTTATAGCCTACATTATAGCAAAGCAGTATAAAGACAATACAAACAGTTCTGTGATCCTAAAATAAATAACTTGTTATATTGTGTCATTATTTGAACTTAATGTTTCATTTCAGCACAGTATGTTGTTATATTAAAATGAAATATATTTTATCATAAATAAAAAGAATGTATGAGAAAACGGCTAAATTTCTGTTTGTCACGTGTTTGTGCTACCATGTAATTTGTATATAATTTGAGCAGTAATGGGAACCTATAGTCACACAATAAGTACTGAATAATTGTACATAATAATGTTTTTTTCCCTTTTTACCTTCACCCCATTTGGGTCAATGTTTATCCAAAGCAACATAATATTGAGTCATAGTCTTAAAAGCCTAAAGCCTAAAAAGCTTATTGCTGAACAGCCTTCATTACATGTCTTCATGTAATGGTATAAAACTGTTCATATACCCTACATATACATGAGCTTTTATGACAGAATTTCCTCTGCTCCAGATTTTATACAACTCTATCCGACGTCATTGTGCTTGGTGATTTATGGCTTGCATGCAGTTGCTCAGCCATGGAAATCTATGCCTTGATGCTCCCATCGCAGTTTTTGTGCTGATGTTAATGCCAGAGGAGGTTTGAAGCAGTTACAAACTCACCACTGTTAGCAGTGTTGGTGATTTTAACACACTCAGTGACCCCGCTCTGTAACTTCACATGGTCTGCCACTTTATGGCTCAGTTGCTGTGGTCCATAAATGCCTCCACTTTTCAATAATACCCCCAAATAAAACACCCAAATACAACTATTAAACTGTGTATCCTAATATCTTTGTCTATATAGTGTATTTATTGTTTAAATCCACAATTTTTGAAAACCTGTATAGCAATAAGAATGCTTTACAATGGTTTTCAAATTTGATGGCTGAAATGAATGAATGAATTGAAATGAAATGAATGAATGAATAAATGAAAGTGAACTATTTTGCCTTACTGTGTTTGCACACAGAAGCAATGTGACCTCCGCATTTAACCCATCCGTGCAGTGAAACAC
>JAOVVF010000014.1:7273912-7290794 GCA_028565595.1 Duopalatinus emarginatus
AAGGGTCCTTGGGCAAGATTTCTAACACTACGTTGGCCTACCTGTAATACCAGTAACCTTGTAAGTCGCTCTGGATAAGAGTCCCGTTTAACAGATCTTTTGTCATCACTCAAACCCGAAACAGTACGTCATACTGCACATTCGGACACACTAGTCATGCTCATGTACTGTTTTCGCGTACTGTTCAGTACGGAAGTAGGCCTTTTTGGACACAGCCTTACTTTTACTGAAGCAGCGAGCGACAAGCCTCAACATGAACTATGGGTGAATCACAGGGCCAAATTAGAATTTGTGTTAACCACACTATTTTTTTTAATCGCGATAATTTGAGATCGCATAAATGCGTTATTATCGCGTTAACTTCAACAGCCGTAATTATAACCCTTTATAAATGCATTTATAATGCTTTATGAATACTGAATTCATAGCAAGTGTTACTGAAGTGTTACTATGCAGATCTTGTTAAATGTTCAACTTCTCCTGTCTGTCCTGAACGGGCATTTTTTAGGCTTTTTACCATTTTTCTCCTTTCCCTGAGGACTTCCTCCCTCCTTACAGGGTCTGCATTCAGTCTTTTCATATACTGCATGTCTCCTTGCTGGACATATCTGCTTCAAACTGACAAGAAACATAGGAATAGGATTTTTTTCACCATGTTAAACATGGTAACATGAAATAAAAAATTGGGAAGGAAATATTAATTATACAGATTATTTTTTGCTCATTTTAATGTAAAATAAAGTAAATGGTCATGCGGTGTGACAAATGTGTCATATATTGTGACTTGGAAAAACTGTCACACCATATGACAGTGTCACACCATATGACATTTTCATTAGTTAGCTAATTTACTGGACCGCCTATATTTAGCATGCAACTGGCCACATGACAGCAGTGATTTTTAAAAATTCATAAGGAAGATTTGTGAAACATAACTATTTTTTATGCAAATGATGTCACACCATAAGATACCAAACTTTGACCACTATTGATGATGTCAGATACAGAGCTTTTAAGTTAAAAATCTAAAAAGCAGAACTCACCTCCTTTCCATGCCAATCACTCCTGAGATGTTATTGTAATATATACAATAGTGTCACGCAATATAACACCCATTTTACCGACAAAATATATTTGATTAGAACTTGGTTTGACAATATGCATAAACATCAACACTTTCTGTGGTCAATGCAAAACACCCAATTATTGCATGTGAATTGTAAAACCTTAAAGTGTTTATACTTTATTTGGAAATGCACTCTTATTATGAAGGTCACAAACAGCTCTACTGTTACAAACTTAGCTCTACTGAGCAAAATCTGTTGATTTTATCATGACTTAATTGTGGATTGCTCAAGGACTTATTACATATTACATTAAGGCAATTCCCAACTTCACTGGAACGCCAAGGAATGCTCAACACTAGTCCAACCCAGGTGGGACTTGAACCCACAATCCCCAGCTCCATTAGGCCACTGGGCTTGTGTGTATAACATTATTATATAATCCAAACTGATCATGCATAGTATGATAGTATTTATATGCATGAGGTTTATCCAGGTTGGTGGGTGGAGGAGGCTTTTTGGGTTTTAAAAAGATTGCATTTTTTAAGAGATGCCGTAATGCAAGGCTTAGAAATCCAATGATTTTTATCTTTACAATTAAATATGTAAGTAAGAACACCCCAGAGAGAGAGAGAGAGAGAGAGAGAGAGAGCAACCAAATAAGACACTGTCCAGGCAGGGAGACTACCATGAGGCTCAGCCTCAAGGAGAGTGATAAGCACGTGACTGTTACTTTAGGTGATGTGAAGGCTGTGGATGATGCTGATAACACAGGTCACAGGTTACTTTAGGTGATTTAAAAGCAGTGGATGATAAAAACAGGTGATTGTTACCTCAGGAGATGTTAAGGCTGATAAAAACAAAAGGGTAACCCGTTTACCCAAACATAGAAATCTTTTTCACAGAAAGGAAACAGACACAGATTCGTCAGAGAAATAAAGAGGTGAACACTTGACTCAGGACCAGGAGGAGTTCAGCTAACTCTAACTACAGAATGTTATTTTTATTGTAGTGATAGGATTTTAATATTTGTGCAGCATTAGCTAACTAAGTCAGAACAATCAAATAACAAAAAGGTAAGTTAAACCTAGCTATCTATCTGCACTTTAATGTACAGTTAGCTGAATGTGACATGACCTCATTAGCATGAGGCTAGTAGGCTAGTCGTTAGCTCGGTCGCTAGTCAGCTAACCTAAGCTAACAGTTTCACAGGATTACCTCATCCACATAAATAATAAAAAAGTAAATAAAAACATCTAATACACATGAGTACTATAGCTATGTTTAATTTAATAATAATGAATAATAATAATGTTTACTCAGGTCTGAATCATGACTTGATTTTGTAAGGTATTAAATGAAATTAAGGCTCACACGAAGCTAATTAACCAGATACTTTATAGGAAAAAATATATTGGATGCAGAAAAATATTTACATAATTTAATAATTTTATAGATTTGACTACTTTACAGATCACTAAATTGATGAACTAGTGATGAGTCGTTTGTGAAAGAGTCGGTTCTTCGAGCTGCTTGTTTCAGTTAATATCGACTGGAAGGGTTGATGCATCTAAAAATAAAAATGAGTAAACCAAAGATCAGTATAATTGTTGTTGTGTTTTATTTTTAAAAAGATGATAATAAGTTAAAACAACAGCTTGAATTGGTGCTCTGAGTCAAATGATATGACTCACTGAAGAGAGTGAGACTTCCCATCACTAATTCAGGACTGAAATGTGGTCTGTTAGTGCCATGTGTGAGTTACCTTCTGACTTTTATAACAAATGAGGGAAATAAATTGAAATATATCTCAGAATCAAAGGGCTGAATCACAGTTATATGGTATTGTGGCGCAGATGTGCGAAAGTGAAAGTGATTTACTCACCTGACCACTGTGTAATGGAACTGACCTCTGCATTTGACCCATTTGTGCAGTGAAACACAGACACTAGTGAACACTATGGGGCAGTGAGCACACATGCCCAGGGCGATGGGCAGCCCCTATCCACAGCGTTTGAGGAGAAGTTGGGGTTTAGGTGTCTTGCTCAGTGGCACTTCAGTCGTGTCTTGTCGAGTTGCAGGGCTCGGACCTGGGACCATCTGGTCCCAAAGCTGTTTCCTTAACCACAAGCACAAAAATATAATTATTAGAATGACTTAATTGCTTTAAGTTCTGTAGTACATTTATTTATATAAATATATGGCTAAAGAAATTTATGTTTTACTATTTGGAATTTGACCTGCACATTTAACCCATCCATGCAGTGAAACACACCGGGATTAATACCAGGACCTTCCAGTTAGACACGTACCCTAACCACAAGGCCACGTCTTCCCCCAAGTGCTTACTGTACTTATATTGTACTAGGTACAATTTGTAATATTTTTTAAAGTTCACACAAAACTAGAATGCCTATTTAAACCAATTGCATAGTAAAGTGAAGGTCAGTCAGTCAGTATGTTTTTTTTGTATGCGTGTTCAAGTCAGTGGCCTTAAAACTTAGACTTGCACTAGTCAATTAACCACGTTTACTTGTAATTATTTGCAGTTAACAGCAAATATCAATATATAATGAACCTAATCTATAAAACATTGTCAGAAGTAGGTTCAATACTCTCCTGTTCTTTTTTTTACAGGACAGACAGAGAGCAGGTATGTCTTGTGCCAGCCAAGTAAAGCAGAGAGATGATGTTAAGCAGCAGAAGGTGAAAAGGAAGGCGCTGCAGGTCCAAAATCGAGCCACACTTGCGGGTCTTTTCGAGGCACTAAAAAATATGGTGTGTCCATCCAGTCATACCTGTGAGGCTTCTTCTCATCAAAGAGGTCCTGCCAAGGTGAGGAAAACAGTGAGAGCTGGTTAAGAGACCACATACATCAATCATCAAAAGGTTAGTGTCAGATCCTTCTGTGGTTCCTGTGTGGGATTGGACCAGGCAGGCTAGCCTTAACCCCTCACGTACATCTGTCAGCCTTGGGTGCCCTTAACCCAGTCACTGATTCACTGGTTGTCCTTCTTTGGACCACTTTCAGTAGGTATTAACCACTGCATACTGGGAACACCCCATAAGACATGCTGTCAGTGGTTTTAATGTCATAGGCAATTAGTTATTATTACAGCAATTATGGTTATATCACAGAGGATGTCTGGCATACAGTTAACATAATTACAACAGTACCATCTTGTATTATTACTCATTATTATTAGAATACAGAATTAAAACATGATGTGGTGTGATATTATGTATAATTTATTTCTCTTACACCCTGATCAGTTTGTCAGTTGTAACTTTAACCATACCTAATTACATTTAATGTTGAAAAATGTTGTATACGGGACAAATTAGTTATTGTTATAAAAACCATAAACAGTTTTCTGAATCTCTTCAATGGTACAGAAAATCCCAGAAGTCCAGGGTAGGTTGTGAAACTCTCACCCTCCTGTCCACCCTTTCCTTTTGTCTTTGTTTCTTTAAGCATTCATGTGTCTGGTCTGGTGAAGTCTGGTGGACATGTTCCCTTCATTTTCTGGATAGAATTTCTGCCTGTAATTCTGTTCTTTCCAGTTACATCTCTCTTATTTCCGTCCCCTTTCCTGTTCCACATCTCCTGTAGAGCAGTAGATAAAGCATTATACTTCTGCTCCTGCTACACTGGTTTGAATCCTGCTCCAACCAGTCAAATACATTCTCTTTTGTTTGTACCCCATTCTTCCCCTTATACTCTGCTATCAGCAGTTGAGTCCACCTAGGTGGCTTTTACCACCTAGTCTTTATAAAACCGTTTCTTGTGAAATACTGTCCTTGTCCCTTCAGGATTAGTGAACTGTTACATAAAACTAGTGTTTTGTAAGGATATTACCAATGCATATCTACAGGATTTTATAGAAGTATTAACATTAAAACAGACGCACTTTCCAACACATGATGATGATAATGATGGTGGTGGTTGTTGCAGTGGAAAATCCTAGATCATGCCATGGGGTTTCTTCTGGAGAAGGAGGCTTACCTCAGGAAACTATTTGAACTGAAAGGTAAGAGACCCAAACCTACCCACACACAACACAGTTATCTTACTTTAATATATAATTATTAATGCAGCTGTTTAATTCTATGATAAACTTCAGTATCTAAAAAATACATTTTTGGATGTTTTTATGTTTGACTTAGTTACTTATGTGTAGACCTTACATGTTATGTACCGTGCCATATCATATAGAAGTTTATCTTGATGATGATGGAGGACCGAAGAATTTGGAAGACGTGCGAGAACAGTATAGGAGACTTTATTCCAAACGCTTGTAAGGATGCCCATCATTGATATTAAGTATCGCTAGATGGCAGCAAACACTCACAGTAACAATGCCGATGGCCGTCCTAAATGTGCTGTTACATATTAGTCTTTGCCATATACTAGTCTAAAAGTAAAGATTTGCCTCTTGATTGTGGTTTGTTTGCTGCATAATTACAGTTTATCAAACCCATTGAGTGCACCATTTTTTCTCTAAAGCAGTTTGCACATCAGAAGAAACAACCTTAAAGCTCATGTACCTGATGTAGATGAGGGCCATGAGAGCAGTGAGGTAGACTCAACTGATGAGGAAAAAATAGATGAGCTGCCTTACTCCCAGACATCTGGGTCATCGGTCCCTAACATCCAAGAGTTTGAAGGGTAAGTTGGTTAGATAGATACATACATAAAGTTTCAAGTTTATTTGTTATTTATTTAAATGTCAGAAGAGGTCACCATTCTTTTAAAAGACTGGAAAACATCCAAAAAACTGAGATCCCTTAGTTGTTTTAATGATGGTGGTGGAGAGAGCTGCCTTCAAAATCTGCCATTAGGCGTTTAGCTGGGTTGAGATTGTATGCTATTACAATTGATTTATTTTATATGAACTCTCATAAAACCATTGATTCCGCTTGTTGGACACTGTCATCCTGGAAAAGACCACCCCTTTAGGATTGAAATGTTACAGCACAGGATATAGATGACCACCCATTATAACTTAAGTAATTTGCAGTGACACATTGCTCTAATGGGATAAAGTAAACCAAAACCATGCTCAAGGTACCACAAAGTGAAGACATTTATTTGAAGTTACTTAAATTACAATGCCATTCTGTGTAAAAAGGTATTAATTCAACTTGGAAATTCACATTGACAGAATTAAGAACATGTCTTTAATAAAGTATACATGATTAGGAGACATTATACTTTATACTAGACATTATACCTTACATTTACACTATTAAAAGGTTTACGTAGCATTATTCTTCTAGGTTATTGTTTAAATTAAACCTTTGCGTATACTTTTTTGGAGAAGGGGAGGATATTTAAACTAATCTTAGAGTCAAAGAGTCTGTAAATTTCACTTCTGTGTGGCAGTCTGGGAAAAGCCTGTGGCAGATTTTGACATTTTCTAATAAATATAGTTCTGACAAGGGGCTATTGTTTCATTTAAAACTGTGATTTTATTTAAGCTTTTTTTTCTTTTTGGTCAACATTTAGTGTTTTGAAATGCACACATACATTTGATTTGAATAAAGATAAAGCCCACAGAAAGACAAAATGATTGTTCTAAATATACTATTTATTTATTATTCTAATCAATCAGATTAAATCAGTGTATTTAATCTAAGCAATTTGGATTGATTCAGCATGCAAGAAGATCATTTGAAAGGAATTCTTTCTCTTGAAAGGAAAAAAAAAATAAGAGTACACAGTTTGACTGAGACGCACACTCTTTGTGCAGATATCTCTTTTTCTACAGTGAAACTCTTGAGTTCCTATTGCACAGTGGAGTGCTCGCTCCAGATCAGACCAATCTTTCAACGGTGTCCAAGACCATCTCAGGCCTGTGGCACTCTCTTTCTCCAGATCAGAGAGCGGAACTACATGCCCTAGACCAGCAATCTGCCTCATGGGAAGGTCAAACTAAATCCACTGCCTCACCTTTCACCAGCCTAAATCCATATGCATCTTATGTTGTCGAGGAGGTAAGGAGTGGTGCTGCAAATTTGGTTTTATTTTAAAAGCCACTTGCACTGCCTTCAGATTTCCAGTTTCCATCCTTAGTTACAAATGGCTATTGATGTCTCTTTGTTTCTCAGCCAACAGTTCTTTCTCTGTCTTTCAAACCCCTGAGCTCAGACTTCCTTTAGCACCATTAATTTTGTTAATGTGTCAGTAGCAGGGTCTGCCAGCTATATAAACAGGATTCTTCCTCCAAGGCCCTATCCAATATGAATGCTGTTTATCACTGTAAGGGGGACATCAGACACAAAAGCACATCAGGAGGTCAAATGCATGTGTGATTTCCAGTTATATGTGCCACGTGAATTTGTGACTGTGGCTATTACGTCATCCCACTTTCTCTGAACGATTTCTGCATTATAGTATCACTCTATCTCCAAATGCAGGGCTACAGAATTGTCTTCAACTCTCAGATAATGTCACACGAGACAACTGTCCACCTCTGAAAACACATGACATGTTTGATTTATGATAGTCTAACATCCTAAACAGATGCATTTGAGATTTCTCTTTTCACCAGCCATTCCTCAGTACTGAACTCTCAATGGCATATTCAGAGTGGAAGAAATGAGATGAGAAAAAAAAAACCCAACTCAATACTTACAGGGATCCGTGAGTGTCTCTTTAGGCTGCATAAGAGCTCCAGGATTTGATATTTCCTCCTTCATGTTCGCATTATTACTTGCAGGATCTACTACAGGATGCCTATGATGTGGTGCAGAGCGATATGGATGCTGCCTCAATAAGCAGGTAATCTACATATTACACACAAGTACTACATATACCAAGTGCTGGCTTTACAATTAGGCACCTCTACAATAGGGGACTCAGAGTGAGCAGGACTGTAAATAGTAAAAAAAATAAATAATAATAATTAAATTTCAGTTACCCTATAATAGTACAACAAATCAAACATATGTTTAGTAATAGCTTGAAATTAGTTAAAGCATTTAAAACCAGGCTGACTAATCTTATTTCTCATTTTAAATGACTGCATCCTGGGGTGGCTGAATCCTAAATGACTTCTTCTGCACTGTGTTTCAACACACTGAAACAAAGCCAATGAAAGTGGAACATGAAAGTAAACACAGAAATGTGGATTTTTCTTTGCCTATGATTATGTAAATATTATGAAAATTTAAACTAGTATTTGAACAGTGAAATTCGTTCTGGCGGCTTTAATGTAAATGCAATAAGCGTAGTGTTTTTTCGTAATGGATGAAAATGAAAAAGAAACTTATTTCTGCTAATACAGAAAAAATGTAGCCAATGGGTGGGGTGTTGGGTTAATATGCATAAACATACTTTTTATAATTACATCATGATGTTCAAATGAAGCAAGAAGTGCCTAAAGAGTTCCTAGAATTTTTTTAGAAAATTATTATAAGATATACAAAAAATCTGATGTGCTCTTAACTAATCGATTCTCTTGAAGCACATTATATGACTGTTATGATTGCAAGAATCGTATTAGCTAAACAGGATTAAACAGGCTTAAGAAAGCAATGGCAAGGTATCGAATATAGTATTTAGGGCCAGAAGAACCAAAAGCCGAGATAATACTCATTGACTGGGGCACTTAAAGCGTTCTCTAGATTTAAAAGAGAAAATATTGCCAGAGAAACATCTCCAGAGAGGACAGAGAGACAGAAGGGGAGGGGGAGATGACAGAGGCAGGTAGATGAGTGGATTGGCAGGGGGAGAATAGTCTCCTCACGTAGCACTCTAATCCAGGATGTCTGCTGCGTCTCGATTGAAGCAATCAATCACAGTCGGGGGGGGGGGGGGCACTCCCTGTAGAACAGGCACTGGGGGCACACACGAACGCACAACACGATTAGACTTAAAACAGAAAGAAATATACTTTATAAGAAATCATAAATGTAGACAAGCCTTCATACATTATAAAGGTAGGTAGATATGAATGTTCAGGTATGTGGATATTCATCAGTTCTACAGGGAAGAAATGTTCAAAGAAAACATTTTAATAGATAATAATTATTCATATGTGTATGTGTGTGTGTGTGTGTGTGTGTGTGTGATTTAATCTGTGGCACAATTGCAATCCCAATCCCACAGGCCTGCAATACTCCAGACCTGTGACTATGAGAAGCTGAGGCAAATCTCCAAGGACATCTCAGGCGTCATGAAGAACCAAACAGCTGAGGATGGGGAGTTTCCGCAGGTAGGAAAAGCTAAGGGCAACATACTCAATTCAAATATTTTATTTTATAGAGCTGATTGGCTTGTTCAGTTGAATTACTGAAATTCAGATTCAACTATTACCATATCAGGTAAATGCAGTCAGTCTAATTTGATCAGGATTTTAGATAGTTATGTTTATGCCTGTGATGCCCTTTTGGCATCACATCATCGTCAAGACACATACAGTAGTGTTGGGTGGCATCAGAGCAGAACTAATTAAATTAATGAATACACAGCGAACAAAAAGTTAATCATCCACCTCTAACGCTGACTGATTACATTTTAGAGGGTTTAACATAACACTGGGCAACAAAACTTTTTCCACAAGTTAAAATAGACTTCTTTTATAAAAAAAGTACTTTTAATGATAAATTTGATTTTTTTTTTTTATCAGCCATATTACTTATTCATGTGTAAGGCTTTTATTCCACTTCCAATAGGTTCAACTCTGCTTCCAAAAGGTACATGTATGATTTCCACCTATATTTGTCCTCAGGAACACCCCTCTTTAGTGTTCAGTAAGTCTGTCAACATAGACACTTTCTGTCATACCATTTTTCCATGTCCATTTGAGTATACTGAAACAAAAAAAAACTGGTTAGTGGTAGAGACATTCTGTATACATATTTGTTCAGTGTGCAAAAAACACAAGAAAGTGGTATTTTTTGCATTAGACAAAATGTTTGTTAACCAGTGTAATCAACAGTTTTACAAGCAGTGCCCATCTAAGAATGTACACCTATTGACAGCTTTATTTTTTTACAGAATGTTTTCCTCTAACCTCAAACAGTCATTTAGGTATTTAGGAGTATAACTAACAGCCAAATAATCTTATACCTAGCTGTATCTCTTTACTACATACACCTAAGCATAAGAATGTAATTTTGAATATATATATTTAGCGTTTTTGAGGTTAAACTACTGATTTATGTAGGATAATGGTATGTAGTGGTTATTAAAGGAATCTCAGCACAGCAGTCTTGAGGAGGCTTGTATTAGTGCTGTTAATATGACTGAGCACTACTGATGCAAAGGAGAGGAGATAATTACAAAGACAAATACATATGCTTTCCTCATTACTCATCCTAATAATTCACAGTGATACATTTTTATTACTTTGCCAGTGCAAAGACACCCATACCAGGAGGCACTTTACAAATACAGCTCTTATTGTAATATATTCAAGTACAGTACAGTTTTCTTTGTATATCCCAGCTTGTTATGAAGCCATGACATAGAGCCCTGGAGCAGAAAGCATTAAGGGCCCACCAGGGGCAACTTGACGGTACAGGGATTTGTCAAAAATACTATAGTGTATACAGTTTATCATTTACCCAATATTTCACAGTGCTCAAATGTGATTTCTCAGGAAGCCTTGACACATTTCTGTTACAAGCAGTTCAGCTGCAAACAAATCACTGTTTATGTTAACATACTCGTTCGAATATTGTATTGTTTCTAACGCAACAGCTAATTCACAGGGATTTGTATGGCAAGTGTTACATAAGGCTAATGTTATTAATCATAATAAAACTACTTATAAAAACAATTATACATTTTTTGTTACATAATCGGCACGTTTTATGTTTGTTTAACCTTTAATATAGCCACAACATAAAAAAAAAAGTCAATATGTTTTCTATTATAAGTGTGTCAGCAGTTGTTTTCAGGGCTTTTTTCCCCAGTTTTGATGGTGATAACAGAAACCATTTTGTGGACGTTACACAAAATAGCTATAAATGGATAAAACGCATGATGTTATTCATTAAGACATGAATATTAGCCTTGTAAAGTAAACCCATGTGGGACCTGCTGTCATTAGAAAATCAACTGCGGCGTTGTAACTTCCTTCTTTTGTTTGTACCTTTCAGGATCTGTCTCAAGCTGCGGAGTATGAAGAGCATCTCCTGAGGTGTTCAGAAAGCTTTGATGATGATTTCTAGCCAGTTCCTCTAGCCTTCATAGCAGCTGCTTTTTAATTTATTCAACAGTGAACTGGGTTTTGGTTTGAGGTGTTGAGTAGGTTTATATGAACTGTGTTTAGTTCCAGCTTATTGTCTCATATTTAACAATGGCATTTCTATAAGCCATGAGTTCCAATGTTCACTTATTATTCATGCTTTAAATAAATGATGTTTAGGCAGGATGAGCAGTTAGAAATTGTGTGTAGTGCTAACAGTCACTTGTACTTGTAAGATTTCTCTCCATGAATACTCATTAGTCAGCAGCTGCACTGCTGTGAATGTAAACGTTAAATCCAGCATGGCTGCTAGATTAGATATTGACAGTCTGTCTATGACTGTAACCTCCCCTCTGTTATTAATATACTGGTCTGTGAATAAACATCACACAAAAGGTGATGAATTTGCTTAGTTTAGTCAGTGTCTCTCAATGACCATTAATTTTAGTGTGCTACATTGTAATCGATTTTATATTTTTTCTTATAATGGAGTGTCTTGTGCTGTGCTGATACTCCAAAATGTCAGGACAGATATGACACACACACAAGTTATTTTTTTTTATATATATTTTTTTTATTCAGGGAGCAGAAAATCTGTCAGTCCTGGATACATCTGTTTAGTTACATACACACACAAACCCTGTCTGCACCCTTGACTTGCATTGAAAATTGAAGTAAACATACAAGATGTTTAGTCTTTTTTTAGCAGCCATGCCAATACCTTAGACCTGGCAAATTTCCTACGTTTAAATACACCAAAGAGAAGGCATGTTACCACTCCTACACCATCCACAACCCCGATGAAAAAAGCAAATGATTTGAGTGCTGTTCTCAACTCAACTTAATCAACATGGCATACTCAAGGTATATAAAGTGCAGTTTGACTTAGCAAACAGTAAACTACTATATAGTTAACATCAGTTAACTATATTCATTAGGGAGGCTCTATCGGATTGGCTGTTTAAAAAAAAAAGGTTTGCTTTCAGAAAAGGCTGAAATTGTTGAACTAAAACAAATAAAAATTAGGCTTACAATGAAGTATCGAATCTAACAACTGTACAAATAACGTTAATTGTCATTATGTAGAAATGAAAAATACCGTTGGTTTCTTTTTCTTTTTTCTCCTGCAACAGTTTGCAGAGCTGCCTTTAAAAAGTTTGATCAGCAGACCAACAGTGGAACCATTTCAGTCTCCTTAAGCCAAAAGAGAACAACTCATTATTCTTCATTTTTCAGAGTAATTTGTAGTACGAGTCAAACTTTCTTTTATTCAAACACAAATTCTTCTTTCTATAATGAAATCTCTGGACCTAAATGAACATGAAGTGAGTTAAAGTGAACCATTAACTGACCACTGTTGAAACACGCACGCACACGCGCACACACACACACGCGCACACACACACGCGCACGCGCACACACAAGGGGGCAGTGAGCACACTTGCCTGAACCTCAAGCCCACTGCTTGTAGTTAATAACAAACCAGCCATTGTTTCAAGGTTAGAAAATAGTGCAAACTAACCATGGCAAATCATGCACAATTATTTGTACATCATATACATGGGTACTGACAGTTGCCTTGTGTCCTAAATGACACTGCGTGTACTATCTTTTACAACTTCTGTTGTTACCCCTGCCAAGCCCTTCACCTTTTAACCTTGGAGTTAGTGCATTTCTGCAAGAAACGTAAATGTGGTACTGACATAGAACAATGACAGCAAAACATTAAAGTTGAAATATAAAATCACACAGAAATATGAAATTATACATTGGAAAAAAAAAAGACTCAATTTCCACAGACATGATTCAGGGTTTTCTGTGTCAGGATTGTCAATGCTGATAGCCTGACATCATCCATGAACAAAACATTTACTATGTATGGGGAGCGATCTTTAGCCCACCTGGGCTCTTACTGAGCTAAAATATAGGAAAAGTGATTCCACAAAGGTGCTATAAAATCTAAGACATTTTTTTTGTTTCCTTGTTTTTTTACAACATTATGCTCATTCTGTAAAAGATGTAAACATCATATTATTAATACTTAACCAACCTCTACAGTAATCATTTTCCTGGCAAAAATGTCAGGGGATCCCTTTTTGTGTCTCTGTGCTGTCATTAGTCTGAGATCTAAAACTTCTTAAAAAAAAAGGAATAAATAAATATAAAAAAAAAATCGCCTTATGAACAAAAGCACACACAAACACAATAAATTCAGCTTACAGGAAACCACAGCTCTGTCTCTGCAGTGGCATTTCCTCTATTCATATTCAGTCATGTCCAGCTCACTGAAACGCAAATCGGCCCATATAAAACTTTCTGCTTGCCCAGCAGTTAATAATGTCTCAATTCCTATTCATAGAGCAGGTCAATCTGGGAAGCTGAGTGGTCTGAATTTGTCGTGACATCCAACAGGTGTGACACTACTATTGCTGTTTCCAAAGCAGTGACAAAATTGGCATTATGGCAGCTTCCTAAATGATAGAATGGAAGAATGCAGTCCTCTACCGTTGGACACATTGCAGACTCACTGTGCTGCTTTTTAAGAAAAATCTAATAGTATCACCTGAAAAGTGAAAAATATGACGGCGATTTTGCTAGCTCTTGTTGTCTACAGTCATGTATTTGAGGGCCGCAAATCCATAGCGGCGTGACATGTTCTGCTGAAACTCTTCTTTGAGAGTCTTGAGGCAAGCACGGTATTGTTTATTGGAGCGGAACTTGGTGATGTCGAAGCTCGGCGCATGAGGCATGTGGATCATATAGGCATTGGGTAGAACCACAAATTCGTATTCCTGTTGGGAAGAATGAACAAATAATTACTTCGGAAATATTTTAAAAGACTCTGCTATCTAACTGTTTAAATCAGTTGTATGTAGAACTGAGGCTCTGAGTCGTAATTGCTTAATTTCCATTACGTGTTGGTTAATTAATGAGAGGACAGAAATGCAGATGCATTAGTAAAGAATGTCAGTGATGGAGACAAAGTACTTCTGTAAGTCACTCTGGATAAGAGCACTTGCTAAGCGCTCTAAATGTAAATGTCAGACCAGTAATTTAAAAGAACAATGAAAAAGGCCAATTCAGTTCACGATCTCTAAACTATGCATTTAACGTTATTCGATGCAAAGTTTGTGCTAAAAGGACATTCTGTGACATTTTAAAAATGATACAATGTATTGTGCATTGTTCACAATGTTAGATGACTTTTTGAAAATAACTTTACACTAGTAAATACACTAAAATAAACTTTTTTTTAAAAGAGAATTTTAAAAACCTAATATGAGTTTTTAGTATCTAAGAATTTATTTTAAAAGAGCCTGAAACGTCACATTGCTGCCTCTGCTTCAATATACTACTGTTGAAAATGCCAGGAAGTATGAAATATATATGAAAATGCAGTGTAAAAATGGCCATTCTACATTTCCTTCTCACATTGTCTCGTGTTTTTCTCTTGCCATCGTCACCCCTTAGTGCTTTTTAAACAATGCCTTCACTACACAAATAAACTAGAATTGAATTAATAAATGAAGGCTCTTCTTGGCCTATAGGAAGGTATAAAAGAATGTCCTAGCGAGAAGACTAAAGTAGCTTTAACTTAAACACAAACACAAATATAAATAATTAGAAAGCAGAAGCTACATTTCCCCCATCACATGAGTAAAATGGAGATAACATGAACATTTACCGTGTAATAAACCGTGTAAGTCGGTATATTTATTTAAATGGCAAGAAGGAATTTTTGGTAGGAGGAAAGACTGAGTTGCCTACAGAACTTGTTTGTCCTCAAGATGATTAAACTTTACAAGTTGTCAAGTAGAATTTCACTTTTAAAATAGTAACACTTTTCCATGTTTGTAGCTTTACCTGTGCATCAAGCTCCATAATGTGAGCCACTTTGTTCCAACCGAATCCCACAAACCTGCGATCATATTCTGGACTGTCCCTCCTCACCATTACATATGGCTCAAAGTCAGCCTCCCACTGCACTTTGTATGGCGTTGTGGCCGTCCGCCATTTTGCGAAGTTAGTGGGAGCATGGCCTTTTGTCCATACATGATACCTGTGAATAAGGCAAAGATTTTATTATAAAAGAACGATGTTACAATTCTGACGTATTTTGGAGTGAAACTAATGGAAAACCTGAAGGTGAAGAGTGTCCCCATGTCCAGCTGGGACAGCAGCTCTGCCTTGGATTTGGGATAGGACAGCCTGTAACGCAGCGTCTCAAAAGCAGGCACCACCAGAGCCTTTTTAGTATGTGCCATGTCCAGCTGTACTACAGATTTCCTACATTATGAAAGACATTATGAATGTATGTCATACAGTAACATCTCTGTCAGTTTCTTCATTGATTCGAGGCTTAACATTTACAAAGGCTTTTTAGGAGCATTCACAGCTCTAGACTATTCTTGGTCGCGCTTTGAGGCTCAGGTCAGTTATAAAACATCTATACATTATTGCAGATTTATATGTCAGCTGTCTCTTTTGCCATTTTTTGAACTCATACTAGTGTACTTTTAAAATGCTGAATGCCTGTGTGAAAGGTTGGCAGGTCTGGATTACCTTGCTGAGGTGTGCGTGCAGTAGAAACACAATATATGCTGAGTTGACTAACCTGAGGTATTCGTAGAGTCCGTACATGGGCAGGAAGTCAATGTCAGAGAGGAACATGTAGGGTGTGTTGACCTGTTTCATCGCAACATTGCGCAGCAGGTTGACGGGGTAGAACTGTCCCTCTTTGTAGACGATATGGTATCCCACGTTGCTTCTGCTCATGAGCACCTCAGAACCCTGAGCATAGCGCAGGAATTGCTGGGCCTCAGCATCAGACAGGTAGAGAGCCAGACTGATGGGTCCTTCCCAGTGTTTACAGATGGCTTCTAACATCTGCAGCCTGACAAACACAGACACATCCTTTCGTCAAATCTACTAACAGGCTTTCATGAGCTGTTGACTAAAGGCTTCTGACATGGACATCCATAATACTGATGTCAGCCCACATCATTACTCATCTTGGTCTGCAGCCCACTTTGATTTATCTGAGAAAGGTTATAGTTCCTTGATTTGTCAGTCCGGTTGTTTATGGACAGGGGAGACAGGATTCGATTCATTACCACAAGTGGGAAGTATAGCTCTTACCCTCTTGACCTTTTCATTCGAACAAAGCCAGAAGCGTGCAACAACATTCTCACCTTATGAAGTGTGATGACGAGGCGTGCTACATTGTATGTTGTTGACTTAATAATTATAACGCATTTGAATTTATCATCATGTAATAAAGTTCATCACTTCCCTAAAATCATACTACAGTACAGTCTGCACAGGAAGCAAGGATAAAAATTAGGGCTGTCAAAGGTAATAATAATAACGCATTAACGCGATCTTAAATTATCGCGATAAAAAAATAGTGCTGTTAACGCAAATTGTAATTTGGCCCTGTGATTCACCAGTACTTTATGTTGAGGCTTGTCGTGCGCTGCTTCAGTAAGAGTAAGGCTGCGTCCGAAATCACATACCTCCGTACTGAACAGTATGCGAAAATAGTACGCGAGCGTGACTAGTGTGTCCGAATGTGCAGTATGCATCAAGCAGTAGGTGAAAAGTTCCCGGATGACGTAC
>JAOVVF010000014.1:7305437-7317608 GCA_028565595.1 Duopalatinus emarginatus
AACTTAGGCTGCGTCCGAAATCGCATACTTCCGTATGGTGGATGTAGTGCGTCCGAGGCTGTGCATACTGCTCGCTCACATACTGGAATTGCGTACTGCTTTAATGGTAAAACAGTGCACACCGCTTCAAATTCAGTATGTACTGCTTAAGTACACGATTTCGGATGCAGCCTTACTCTTACTGAAGCAGCATCCAACAAGCCTCAACATGAACTACGGGTGAATCGCAGGGCCAAATTAGAATTTGCGTTAACGGCACAATTTTTTGAATCGTGTTAATTTGAGATCGCGTTAATACGTTATTATCGCGTTAACTTCGACAGCCCTAATATACACACACATACACACACTACTGGACACTATTATGAACAACCAAGGAGCCTCTCTTATAAATGCAGTTTGGACGGTTTTATTTCTGTGTCCCCCAAAAGTGACAGATCAAGAAGCTAACACATCATTATGAATAACAGTGATGTGTGAGATAAATAAGATCACATACATTCAGTACAATTCTGATTCACGATTAATCGATTTTCAGTTTGACGTCAGAAGAAAATATATATGAAAAATAAAAACAATTTAATGCACTAAACAGTCATTTGTGTGACATATGTGTGGCACTGAAAGCATTCCTAAAAGACTTCCACGATCACTTTTAGGCATATTTTCTTGTTATGCCTCGGCAAGCAGAGTGGCGAAGTGGAAGTATGCTAAGCCAACAGGCCAGAACGCAATGGATGAAAACCATCTGCAGTTAAAAATCAATTTTTTTCTAACAGGGTTTTAGCTTAATGATGTTTCTGGACCTTGGCCTGTATGTAATACAGTTAGTACAGTAATAGTCAATGGAAACTACAAATCACTTCTACATTGAGACAGAAGAAAGTGTTGTAAGGTAAATGTAACGTTAATGCAATTCAATTACTGACATCATGGTTAACTTGTGAATGCAGGCTGAGCTGCATCCTGTACAGACACTGACTTTTACCCACTCATATCTCCGTCAGTCACTGTGTGAATAGTGTATCTTAATAGTTGATGTCAACAATTAGGTATGTTGAATTCTCAACCCAAAAGGAGAGCAGTATTTGTCTCAGCAGTTTTGATAGTAATTCTGACTGTAATATATATGATAGGATGTACACAGACGTACATGGGTAATATTACACATAAGGCTAAGGTGAATATAAGGATAGGGTGAGGTTTTCTGTTATAAGATCTGTTACAATTGTTTTTTTTAACAATTATGGAAAGTGCCTCAGGTGTCAGCACTTTGCAGTGTTCAAGATTTTAATCATGGGTAAGCATTAAGGACAGTAAGATTTATGTTTTCTCAGTCACATTCTCAGACTAGCTGCAAAGTAGGGGGGCTGGTGAAGGAATAAGTGTTTGTACCTGCTATAACTAAAGTGATAATGGGAAGTAACTTGTTCCATGGATGTTCCACAATATTACATGTAAGAGTCCTTTGTTAATATTATAATAACTAATGAATTAACTGAATGAAAGATTAATTAATTATCATTGGCAAATCGCAGTGCAATAGTAAAAAAAAAAAAAAAAGGAAAGAGAATCTAATAGACACATTATGAAAACAAATACAGTATATACTACTAGACATTGATATGAAGCCTGTCAGACGTGAATCTAATCGTGTTCAGTCTGTTTCATTCCTGTGTCCTGCAAGAAGCACAGATCGAGAAGCAAACATGACGAAGTGATTATCAGTGAATGGTCTGATAAATAAGACCCTGTACATTCTGTTCGGTTGTGAACTGGACTGGCCTAAGATGCGATAAGATTTTCCTCTAATTTGAAGAAATATGAACTCATGTTTCTCAGAATGATCATTAATGAGCATCAGAGAATCAAGAGAAGATAAGTACAGCAAGAGAGAGAAACAATGGCTTAAGGACATGGACAGCTTATCTCTCTCTCTAGGTCTTTAAGCCACTCATGTTGTTTGAGCCACTCAAAGCCCTTGCTGAGATGCTTAGAGATGGCGAGAGACAAAGAGAGAGAGAGACACAGAGAGAGAGAAAGAGAGACAGACAGAGAGAGACAGAGACAGACAGAGAAAGAGACAGAGAGAGAGAGACAGAGAGAGAGACAGGGAGAGACAGAGACAAAGAGAGACAGAGAAAGAGAGACAGAGAGAGAGAGAGAGACAGAGACAGACAGAGAGAGAGACAGAGACAGAGAGAGAGAGACAGAGAGAGAGTGAGAGAGAGAGAGAGAGAGAGAGAGAGATGAAGAGGAAAGTGAAGGAGGAGTTAAGCTTTGAGGAGCAGAAGAAAGATCTTACCCTAAGCATGGATGATAAAGAAAAAAATACCCTTAAGCCTGTGGGTTTGAGTCTGCAGGAGAAGACGGGAGGCAGAGAGAGAGAGATACCATTAAAGCTAACTGTTTGAAGTGTGTCATAGTTCAAAGAAAATAAGGATGAATGCTACTGTGAATCAGACATCCTGGACACCGCACTGTTGAAGCTGAACATGCAGTAGGTCAAGTGGCACGCAGCCTTAGTCAGTAATTTAACTTTAATATACGGAATAAACCACAACAATGTGGTTTATTCATGAAGGCATGGTGAGATATGGCCTAATGCAAAGTGGATCCTTTTCCAATAATACCTCATCTCAGCTATTACAATTCTGAATATATTAATAAAGGACATGATATGGCATGCCATTCATAGTTAGGGATGGTAAGGATTCACTGTTACTGGTGCTCTGGCGTTAAAGTTTACAATGTCATTGCCCTGATTTAAAAAAAAAACAGCGTGCACCAGATATAACTTGGGATGAACATCTTTGCATTGGGGCCAATCTTTGCATCACTGTCGTCAGGGGCGAATGTGTCTCGGACCTTTTTTGCGTGTATTGTACCGTATTGTATTGTAGTTGTACAATGTAGCTGTACCACAGTGTACCATACTGTACTGAATAGCATTATATTCCTTTGCATCGTATAACATGGCATCAAATCACATTGTGGTGAATCTAATCAAGCTGAATCTCACTGAATTGCAATGGGGTGAATCATATCCTTCCAAAAATGTTACATCATCGTTTCCTCATAGAATACAATATCTTTGTTAAAAAACAAACAAACACATTTTAATCTATTTATTATTAGGCTTAGACTATGTGAGGTATCCTTCGCTTGTAAGTCGCTGTGAAAGAACTGTTACTATAGGTATTACATGTTACATTTACGGCATTTAGCAGACGCTGTTATCCAGAGCGACTTACAAGGTTACTGGTATTACAGATGGGACAATGTAGTGTTAGGAGTCTTGCCCAAGGACCCTTGTTGGTGTAGTACAGACTGGCTGCCCAGACAGGGAATTGAACCTGGGTCGCTCACATGGGAGCCAATGATGTTACCACTGTACCACACCAACCAAACTACATGTATTATTATAAGTGAATTAAAAAGGACAGGGAGATCCACTCGAAAGAGACTCGAAATAAATGTACACTATACAAACACCGATGTTTTCATCATGAAGCATTTGGCTTGTTCGAAGGAACACAGTATACATGTTTCAATCAGATCCTACCGATAGTTACAACAAAATATTCTAGGCCTTTTTTGAGTGAATCTCACTGTATAAGCAAGCCATTGTCTTGTGGTTAAGTCAGGGGCAGCCATTGGCTTGTGGTTAATGAGCCAGCCTTGTGACCAGAAGGTTGCTGGTTCGATCCCTACAACCAACAAGACATGAATGATGTGCCATTGAGCAAGACTCCTAACCCCCCAACTGTCAATAGATCACTTTCATTTGAATTACATACGATTAATTAGCATGCAATGCTGTCATGGAAGAAAAGTACTTTGTAATATGGGTATAAGCTGAGGCTTTATATGCAATAAGCAAAAATTAATACTTGAATCATTGAGAAGCACAGATGCTCAGTACTGACCCTTTTTCTTCAAATGGAACTCACAAAGCATATGCAGTTGCAACCAAGCAGATGTGTATACGGAAAAGAGGGCCAGCTTGTTATCTTTTTTTGTCATTGTAATTTGCATTGCCAACAGCAGAGGGCTCTAAAGACTACAGCTGCTCCTTTGAATATTTATCATGAATATCAGTGAGGAGTGCTACCTTACTAATATCTGATACAGTGATCTAGTATAAGGTTTTATGTATGTCTGTGTACCTGATCTGCTAGTGATGTAGACAGCATGCTCATCAGCTCTCTCTCTGCTGTCAGTCTCCACATCTGCTCCCATCTCAGCTTCCTCAAACGATCCAACAGCAGGAGAATCACACCTATAACACAAACACACACACCCATACACACCCATTTAACAAGGCCTTACACATCACTACGAACAGCCGAAATCGATGCCCTTTCAAATAAGTGACCTTGATAATGCCATCACCCCATAAAGCCAAGCACTAACGTGCCATCAGTCAGCTGCCAGCCACATGGTTAGAGTAAAAAGTCACATTAGGAGGCCCTCATCATGTGCTGATGAGTGTCTGATTACTTTAAGCAGAATGGATGTGCTGCTGAACGCGGCGTGACAGTCGAGTGAATAATGCGACGGAAGAGTAATGAGGGTTATGCCATTTCTCGGGAGTGGCAGCAGTCGTGCTGGATCGAATGAATCATGGAATCATTTCATGCTTAACTAACTGCAAGTGCACAGGGGATACCAGTGTTCAGACATAGTAGGGTAATGTTCTTGAACTATGTTTGAGATAATGCTTTACAGAGTGGTGTTTACCCTAAGTGTAATAGCCTGGATAGACAGGTCAACCTTGAAACAAATTAAATATGTTTAGATTGAAATAGTTGTGCTCTGCTGAGTGATTCTGGTGCTAATGTGCTGGCTGTATTTTTAGTTGGAAGTTGCTAGAATAATAATACTAATTGAACAGAAGCACAATCCTATATATTACATTAGAAACAATGGTTTAGGGACAAAAGAGGTATCAGAGACTAGAGATACTTTGCAACTTAAAAATACAAAAGCAGGCTGTAAATGGACCAAGAACAGAGCTAACTCAAAACACAACATTAACACAAATGACAGAACATAATACAAGTACAACTCCAGGAAACGAGAATGGGTGTGGTTGGTGTGGTACAGTGGTAACATCATTGGTTCCCATGTGAAAGACCTGGGTTCAATTCCCAGTCTGGGCAGCCAGTCTGTGCTACACCAATAAGGGTCCTTAGGCAAGACTCCTAACACTATGTGGGCCTACTTGTAACACCGGTAACCTTGTAAGTCGCTCTGAATAAGAGCGTCTGCCAAATGCGGTAAATGTAAACGTGTAGGAAACATGGTGCTTGGCATGAGTGTGGCCATATTGGAGTTCCCACTAGAAGAAGTGGAGACGCATTTAACTCCAGGAAAATAACTGCTATATCAGGAGTGTCAAACTCAAATACACAGTGGGCCAAAATTTAAAATAAAACAAAGCTGCGGGCCAACAGTGAACAAATGAACCTTTTAATATGGATCCATACAAGTTTTGCTTTAACACTGAATATGGAACAAGCAATGCTTATATAACTTAATATTGCAGACATGCAAAATCAAATTTCAAAAAAAAAAAAAAAAACAAAACATATAAATTACATATTAAATTAAATTTAAATAAAAATTGTATGCCCTCTTTTCTATTTGCAGCCTTCTGAGATAAATATCAAAATAAAATTTTTCCACAGATTAATAAATTTGAAAATGAAATTAAGAATAATGAATGAATCAACCATTCAGGTCTTTGAGTAGCAAGAAAAAGTGCATAAAGAAAACGTTAATTATTACTCAGTTTGAAACACACTGATCTAATGTGATGTGCCCAAGCCAGATTCCTGGCATGTTTTCTTGGATAAGCGGGGGCTTTCCTGCCGAAGCACGGATCGCTACTGAGTTGGGCGCGTAATGAAAGGAGCGGAAAACCCCGGGTGGACGACTCGCCCGGCTTGCAACAGTGATCGCGTCCACCAAACGGGAGCACGTTAATGATGTCATCAGCGCCAAAACAACAGGAGGGCATTATAGGATTTGTAGTATTAGCGATGAATGCGCTGTTACAGCGCCGCCGCTGCTGTATAATACCGGCGGGCCAGCTCCAATAGTAACTTGATATTGCCTTGCAGGCCTAATATAATTGCACTGCGGGCCAGAGTTTGACACCCATGCGCTATATAATAGAAGACTAGACTCAGCTAGGTACAGATTTGACTTGGCAGTGGTACTATCATGAAAGTTGATGCTTTGGAGCTTTATATTTGAGTATAGACATAAAGAAACATAGGGAGGTGAGAAAGCGGGACAGATTTAAGGACTAAAACGCTGCTGCATTGCTCTCTTGGTAGAGATTCAGCAAGCACAGGCTACATCCCATTGGCACCACAATTAGCTGGGAATGGCATTGTGGGTAAATTAGGAAATTAGGAACCAATCAGAAAGTAGACCAACATGCCAATGAAAACCAGTTAATCATAAAGTAAATCTTGGATGACACTCAAGCAGTTATAGATTAATGTCCTTGAAGGAAAACTTTGTCCTGAACTTGCAGATTAATTTTAATACATAACTTTATTGTCAGAAAGCATTAACATGGTAATGATGTCTCTACAGTTTTTCTTTTCCATGTGACAGATGACTACTACAGAAGATAACTGGCAGAATTTTCAAAAACACTTAAGTGTCCTCCCTCAGGGAAAGAGCTTAACACACTAAAGTTTTACACTTAACTGACTTTTATACCATCTGCTTAGGAGCTGCAGAACAATTACTGAAGGAAAGCTTCCGGCAGCATGGCTGCCAAACTCAACATCTTTAATACATTATTTCCTGAGTCCTGCTGCTGCAGAAACCTCACAATGAAATGTGGAGGCGTTCGTAATCTATGGTTTATATCTCTAAACCCAAAGGACTTGTGCCGCTTGTCTTCAGTACCACAGTCAATATAAAGTGAATGCAATGCTCCACAGCTCTAATAGCAACACTGTTAAAACCTCTTTGGTCTTGCAGTAGAAAAGGACTTAAGGGAAAATGTAACGGAAGCAAAGAAACCTATTCCCGGAGATCGAATCTAATCTAATTCTTTAGGCACTCGATCAAGCAGACTTTTCATCATGCTCCTTTAGCAGAGTGTGTAGAGGGAGTTTCTTTCACATTCTTCACACAAGCAAACATTTCCATGTTTTTACCTCAAATCCATTAGAAAACAGGTGGCACAACAGCATGAACTCAATTTGTGTCACCAAGGAACGACATGGAAAAACTTCATGCATGCAGCTCAGACCATTAACAATGCACATACATCGTTATTATAAACTACAGGTAAAATGTAGATGTGTAACGATCTATACATCTTATATACTAATAAGAGGCTGAATGGATCACACAAACACACTGCTCGATAATTACTTATTATGTATTACGTATAATGCTAGAAATGAAAATCTGACGCAAGTTTAGCCAATGCTTATTTATGCTATATCAAAAGTATCACATCAGGACACCATCATAAAAAAATCATAGCAAATTTAACAATGCACCACAAATAGAATTATAACCTGACTCACCAGTGTTAAAGCCTCGACCTAGAGCAGGCCACGGTCGATGGTTCTTCCACAGGTTCCCCAAATACCAGTCACTCTGATTCTCCACCAGCCCTAACACCTGCTGACCTGCGAGACGGAGAGAGAGAGACAGAGTGAGCAAGACAGACACACACATAGAGACAAGTGGAATAATTACTTGCAGTCAGTCTTACAATAGCTGGGATGAAACCTTAGATGATGAAGACTACCACAGTTAGGGGTGGCATCGAGACAAGCAAAAACAGGGGAAATTTAACTCGGTCTTTGTTTTAAGACGAATAATCCTAACGGCCACACTCACGAAATCTGGCAACAATTTTGAGAGAATATAGTGCAAGTTATGCTTTATTACGTTCTAAAGAAAAGTTTGGTCTGATCCGGTGGAACGGAATCATGTGATCAAACTCTTCAGAAGTTCCAGATAACCTGGAACTTTATTTAACCTTTACACTACAGGTTTGGTACTTTGGTACATTTACATTTACCGCATTTGGCAGACGCTATTATCCAGAGCGACTTACAAGGTTACTGGTATTACAGGTAGGCCAACGTAGTGTTAGAAGTCTTGCCCAAGGGCCCTTATTGGTGTAGCACAGACTGGCTGCCCAGACGGGGAATAGAACCCGGGTCTCTCACATGGGAACCAATGGTGTTACCACTGTACCACACCAACTAACACACCCAACAATGTCACACAATAGAGAACACAATGTAATACAAGTGTTTTCAACCTAAACTCACTTCGGCACTGCAGTCTATGTAACAGCAGCAGTAAAGTACAGCAGTGGCTCAAAGAAGGCCAGTACAAATCTGCTCTAAGTAACTCGTACCTCCCGTCATCATCTGGGCAAAAATTCACAATGAAGGATGCCTGATTATGGTATAGATACACAGACTGTGACTTAGCAGGAAATCAGGCAAAGGGAACACATTTACCTTTAGGGGATGGCTATAGAGAGCAAGAATGTGTGCGAATAAGTGTGCGCGCGTGTGTGTGTGTGTGTGTGTGTGTGCACGCGCAAATGTGTTAGTGAGATACTGTTAGAAATTCAGAAATAATTGCTCTGAAAGGGACAGGTGAGCAATAATCGTGTGTGTATGTGTGTGTCCATTTCCAACACCCACAGTGCAAGTTTAATGATGGCCATGAGCTAGATTAATGAGTGTCCAACCATAACGCACACACGTCACAGTAACACTTCAGCATGACCAGGAGAGACCTTATTAATATCTTCTTGCCTTATTAATATGAACACACATGACTTATCACACTACATTATTGTATAAATGTTATGTACAATATACAGAGCTTCAAGTCTACAGTAAATCATGAAAACATTAAATAGCATGTGAAAAGAAATATAGACATAAATAAAAAAAAAAAGAATCCATTAATGGATGGATTCTTTGAATAACATGACTGCATAGATTTAAAAGGGAGATGCACATTTACATCCATCTCAAAGACAGTTATAGCACCTTAGCTACACAATCAGCAGCTCCGCACGATGCATACACTCCATCAGCTGAAATAAGATGCGAGAGCACTTGCTGTTGTGGCCGTTTTTAGCTGTACATTTTTGATGAACTCTGTTAATCCTTATCAGTGGTGCTCTCGTTACCAGAGGGACACGCGGCAGATTCATTCACACACAAATGCAGTAAAGTCAGATTAAAGGGAAACTTATCACACATGCATGTAATTAAATGTAGTAAACGATCCTAATCAGGTTTTCTGCACAATCTCGACTGCTGGGGCAGAAAGGGCACCACAAGAAAACACACTCACCCTCATTTATATATCCTTCATGATTTTCCAGTTAATCCCCCCCCCCAAAAAAAATAATAATTAAGATTAGGATAAAGATAAGAGTTCAGATTGCTCAGTATGCAAGTAAAAAAAATTTTTCTTTACAAAATGTAAAAATCCAGTGAGTAATAGTTATGTGGGTAGAAGCTCAAATATCCGCTGGTTATATCAGAAGGAAAACAGAATGCACAAAAAGCTGAACCTTGAGGTAGATGGGCTACAACAACAGCAGATTACATCATGTTTTGCTCCTGTCTGCCAAGAACAGGCATCTGAGGCTCCAATGGGCACAGACTCACCCAAACAGGACAGCTGAGGATCGGAAAAACAGCACCTGAGCTGACGATTTCTGCTGCAACATCCTCAGCAATTAATACAGCGTATCTGATCAAGCAGCATCTACTACATTACCAAACTATTATTGTGTCTCGAGTTGTATCCTTTTCCGTATACTTACAGCTCAGATAAACCAACAACTGTCTACTGTCGCTGTGATTGGCAGCAGACAGAAAGCATGTCCTCCCTCCCATTTTGCTCTCTTGTACTTGAAGCTACAGATGGCTGTGGCATACAAAAGTGAACCTCTGATGAACGGGTGAACATTTTTCTTCTGTGCTACTAGGGAGCCTGCTTATCAGTGATTTTGGCCTTATGATGTCTTTTAGAAAACCGATGGACAGGGTTGATATTACTTCAAGGCTCTACTAATCTATAGATATTACCTTGATCCTGTGATGTACATCAGGTATGCAGGCAGTGTGTAAACAATGCCACTTGGCCTTACGACCCTGTTAGTCTGTTAAAGCAAGAATGCAAGAAGAAAAACAGTAAGAAATTAATATTAGTTAACTAAATAGAAAAAAGGTCACCCCAATGCTCTTCTACTACCAATGAACATCAACAACCTGCAAACAGGGAGCGTGCAGCCTCTCCACATCTTTCCTAGTCAAATGAGCAGAAGTAATTACATGCTGACAGACCGACCCCGCCCCCCATCCCCCACCCTAGCCAAAAAATACCAAAAAAGGATTAGACGGAGGTTTACATTCTAGATTATTAATCCCTGATGCTTTCCACTGTTTACCCTGTGTATTATCTCAGCCTTGTGACTGATCTATTGTGTTGCAGGAATTGTTCGGAGCGATCCTCAGCCTCAGCGAGAAATTTTACTTGTAATCACAAATCTACAGGGAAGGCATTAAGCCGGCTACTGAAGGCCAATACTGCAGTATAATAAATGAAATAAAAAAAGGTTTATACAGAAAAAAGATTCCTGAACAAGCAGCAGACATACCTGCTCCTCAACACATCACAACAAACACTTTCTCACCTGCTCTACTTCTCTTTTCCATACTTTATATAAGGGGCACTTTGTCGTCTATTAGTCTTTCAAGGGGTTTTCAAGAGAAAAAAAAAAAAAAGAGATCCTACAACCAGTTTTCTCACCGTGTGGTATCCTCTGGGTATCATCGAGGTTACTTATACCAACTGCTGCATCGGCATGTATAGATTTCTAGACTGTGCAGATCTACAGACGTGTCTGTGAGATCAGGGGGATGTTACGCTGCAATGTGTGTCTTATTTATTTCTACAGATCGCGAATACTTGAGTGAAAACAGGAACATATCCATGGATGTTCCATAAATGTTCCATGACATTAATTATATCTACACTCTGATATGAGCTATGATGGGTCATTATGTAAAATGTTTGTAATATCTATCAAATAAAGATGAGATGTTATAGTAGTATTAACACCAACACACACAATGGCTCATTTTTACTCTTATAACTGCACATCTAGTAGTGTTTTAATCTTAACATAATGTGCATTATGTTTGCCATTGTCGTTGGCATGTTTTAATGAGGAGGTTCAATTTAAACTGAACTAAACGGTTTTGAAGTGCCCATCACCTACTAGTGCACTATATACTGAATCAGCTATTTTGTGCTTTGCGGAATATTGACTATAAATTTACGACAGTGTATACGGATTTACAAAATCAACATGACGCATAACTATATGTAGTGCACACAGAGTTTACCCTACATCCATCAATGCAGACCATCATGCATTTATTAGATTACCCACTGAGAATATTCCTAGTGAGTATAATACTCCTTAGACATCTCAACCAGGTTGTGGCTCGTCTACTCCTATGGCCAAGCAGCAGGATTATAATTATAAGGGCTGCAGAAACATATTCTGGCATGGTTTTCGAATTTAAAACCATTTGATGACCATAGCAGAATATGTTTCTGCAGCCCTCCAGCTCTCTTTTTAATCAGTTTAGTGGCTTGCACCTCAAACATGCCAACTGCAACACACACTGGAAAAAAGCCAACTAATGAACAGTTGTCTGAACAAAGGTAAGGATGTAAATTTAACAAAGAAAATGTTAAAAGGTAAAGATCCTATATACTCAAATTTAACACATTCAGGTCAAACATTTTAAAAACACATAGTTTTGTTGATCTTATTCAAATATTTGAGTATATACTCCAGTGTGGCAATTGTTTTTGGCAGTGCATGCACATTTGGCTACAGGGTTTCTTGGAGTTCCGCAGGGTTTAGCTCGTGTTTTATCTAGACAGTGCAACCTGTTTGCAAGCATTACAGCTAGCTAGCTAACAACTTTTATATCAGTATGTTTGTTGTAGCAAACCCAGGATGTTCCAGTCACAAGATGGTTCCCTAACCGGTGTGGTACAGTGGTAACATCATTGGGTTCCCATGTGAGAGACCTGGGTTCGATTCCCGATCTGGGCAGCCAGTCT